>PVJO010000664.1:0-47464 GCA_004026905.1 Hystrix cristata
CTTATGACGGGTAATACATTCTGTCTTTGATAAAATCAGTCCAAGCTGGATTTCTGTCATGCCATCTGCAGCCCCCAGAGCCTTCCCTGGTACATTAACACACACTGAGGCAACCATCACCTCAACAAAACCAGAGCGGTGAGGGAGAAGTTACCAGAACGCACTTTCCCAGGAACGGACGCAAAAACCAAGCAGAATGCTGAATGTCCTCTAGGAGCCTTGATGATATTTTTGGAGTTACTCTGCCTGGTTATAAAAATCCAGCATTCTGAGATTCTTTTCAGCTAATTTAGCATGGCTGTCTCAGTGTGAAAGGGTGCCAAACTCAGAGTTTTACTGCCAAAAATGACAGCGAATAGAATTAGACCATCAGGAGTGCAATTAGTTTAGACACGCTATTAACACCCCACCATGAACACAGAAGGAAAATGGAAAGTTAAAAGAAAAATAAATTTAGCTCAGTTCATGGCAACAAGAAAATAAATTTCTACTCAAAATTTGATTATTTTTTGTTTGCAATGACAATTAAATGAAAATAATATCTATATGCAAATGATGCAGAACTCTGATAATTGCTTGCATACTAATAGCAGAAAGACAATGTACCATGACTAATAAACTATACTGTGGATGATACTGAGACAAGAATTTCCCCCTTCTCCACCCATCCTGCAAATGTGTTCGCTTCAGCACCCAAACATGGAGGGTGGTATCACGGTGTCCCAGACCCTCACATCGCACCCAGGAGGGAAAAGCCAGATGTGTCGTATACCTTATAAATACTTCATCTGTGTATTTGATGTCAAAACCATACCAGGGCAATCAAAATACATGTAAATGTTTAATTTTATTATAGTAAAAGACACATTGCCATTGATCCCCCTCAAAATACTCCTCTTGCTTCGAACACGCTGTCCCAGCCTCTTGCCACTTTCTGAAGCAGTGTTGGAAGCGCTTTCTTGGGTGTCTTTATGAGGTATGATAAATACAGTGAATGCCGCTGCCTAGTGCATCCAACAGGGTGGCTGGCTCATAAGAACATCACAGTGTGTCCTCATCTACCTTATTTGTCAGACTGGCACTGAGCGACCTCTGGCTCTTCCCCAAAATGACCACGAAAGGGAAACATTTGTAATCAATTCAGGATATCAAAGCAGGCATGACAGTCTAACTAAAGAGAGTCCCAAAAGAGGACTCCAGAGCTGCTTCAGAAAGTGGCAAGAACACGGGATAAGAGTGTTTGAAGTGAGGGGAAGTATTTTGAAGGGATTCATGCCACTGTGTCTTTTACAGCAATACGTCTTTTAAATTTGAACGCACCGTATTTTTATCACGTCTCCCATTATTTTTAAAGAATGTTGCAGTAATTAGGTTTTTAACAGAACATGCTCACATGGACCATGCTAGGACCAGCACTCACTCCCGTGGCTTCAGACTCTCACCTCTCCCTGGCACTGCAGCTCCGCACCAGCCTGCTGCTTTCCCACCCCACCATCCCTCCGAGCGCCATGACAGGCAGCCCGTGCACACTCCTAGCCCTCGGAGACTGCAGATTTCCCAGTCGCAGTTGGAAGAATGTTTAGTTTTGCTTTACAAAGTTCCTGTTTACAGTATTATGCAACAGGAACTAGAATACTTACAGAGCTTAAAACATTAGCAATAGAGTCAAATTTCAGTCGTTCACTACATAGCCTAAGAGACCAGGCTGGGCACCAGCTGCACCTGCCCATCCGGTCAGCCTTCACAGAGGCACTTGGGAAGAGTAAGGAAGGGTGAGCAGCCCCCACAGGGCTTCGCTGAGACCTCTGCTCTCCCAGAGGCGACATGTGCTCGGCGCTGAGCAGGAGGAAGTGGCCGCCCACCAGCGCCAGTCTGGGGACATCTCCAGTCCTGCAGGGCGCAGGGCAGATGAGACCAGCAAGGCCAACAGATGCCTGAAGGACAGACCCACGTGTCAGCACGGCAGCAGGGCCGGTAGCATCTTGAACATTCTCCCCGGAAGCCTCGGGACCTCGGAGTGGGAACAGAGAGGCCACCGGGAGGCCCGGCCCAGCGTCATGGTGACTGTCACCCAGGTCCTGCTCCCTTGGTTGATATATTCAGAAGTGCCAAGAATGTTAGCTCCCAGGCCTGTCAGCGGCCTGTGTGACCAGTGTGCGAATGGACAATTACAGACTTCGGAGACTCGGCTCGCTCTTGCTTGAGGTTCTAGTTGAGATCAGAAGCTTGCACGTTCCAAAATAGGCTGGTAAGGAACATTATGAAAGTTTAACAAATACTACGATCACCGATGCCTTGAGGGTACCAAGCTCACGCGTGGTCTGAAAGACGCCAAATATGCAGATCTGAGCTAAGTTGGGGACTCTCAAGCCAGATCATAAAGCCAGGTCCTCGGGCGCCACAAGCTGCTGGAAAAATTCTATTTTAACTCCAACAATTTACATAACCTTTAACCTCCAGACTCTGGCACATTTTAGATTTTTGTTGTCCAAAATTGAATTTACTTGCTGTTCATTCATTGTGGAAAATTTAGTTACCACGAACCTTGCATTTCTGAACTCATTGTCTAAGACCTCACTGACCTTATTACAATTAACGCAGCCAGGGCTGTAGAAACTGGTGTAGGCTGTTGGGGTTAGAAAGGGCAACAGAAGCCTGGCATGCTGGCACACACCTGTGATCTCAGCACTTGGGAGGCTGAGGCAGGAGGATCATTGCGAGTTCAAGGCCAGCGTGAACTACATAGTGAGACACTGTCTCAAAAACCCAAAGAAAAAAAAAAGAAAAAAGAAAAAAAAAGTAAGGGCAGTAGGGCTCTTCCTCTTCCCATAAGGCAGGTAAGTAGGGTTGTGGGTTTGTTAATGCCGACAACAGCAGAATAGTTTTTGAAATGTGGTGTGAGGGCTTAGATGTTTACTTTCATCTACCAGAAGTCCCACCACAGAGAACGGTGTACAGTTCTTAGTTTAGTGCGTTCTCAGTAAATGTTTGTTGACTGGCTTACTCGCTGGTTGCTCATTAATACTGAGAAGAAAAGTATGTGTTAGAACAGGGCCCAGGCGGAGGTCAACATGTTAGAGTAGACCTTTCCCCGGGGTCTCTGCAATGATTTTCATTAATTTGCCTCAAACAGTTCATTTAAACATCACGGCGAACTTCAATCACATAACTTAATATTACAAAGGAGCCTGAAACCATTCAGAGACGAAATGCTTTGAAACTGTTGGGCCTCGTAATTGCTTCCAGCGTTTCATGGCCGACACCCGTCACCAGATGAAGCAGTAAATTCTGAGGCCACTAGAGGGCGACAATGGGCCAGAAATTGACTGCAGAACCCAGAAAGTCTAGGGAGGGGCTGGGAAGACCTACCTACCAGTTTGTACAAGCCGCAGCACAGAGACTCCGTGGTGGCAAACCCACGGCATGCGTGCCACAAGGGGCTGTTTGTATCATCGAAAGCTCTAAAAGGCTCGCCATCGCTGGAAGAACTGAGGAAGACAGAACTAGAGACTAAAAAGAAAAGAAAAACGTTTAATCCAAGGCAGCAAGGCAAGGCAAAGAGTCTTAGGCAAAAAAAAGAAAAAAAGCATATAAAATAGGAAACACCAGGCCTGGATATAGACATCAGAGAACAAGAGCATTCGTAGGTGTGTTGAGTTGAAAATATCAAGGGCCTCAGGGATATGCAAACCAAGCTCCCTACTCACCAGCAAGTCAAGAATCGAATCAGAATACAGAGAGCAGGGGAATCAGGACCTCCTAAACCCAGACTGATTCTCTCGGCCTGAAAAGAAATGATGTGAATCATGTGCAGTGATTGTATCTTCCTGAACTGTGTGCTGGGCTGAAGGAAAAAACATTCAGGCCCATCTTAGTTATTTTTCTCTTGTTGCAGAGGCAAAATACCCAAACACCCAAAGTTAAGGGAAGGAAGGTTTATTTGGCTCACAGTTTGTAGAAGTTTCAGTCCATAATCAGCTGGCTTCAAGGCAGGGTGGCATGGCAGACAGGCAGAAGGCAGCAAGAAAAGCAAGGGGGTGAGCAAGGGAACAGACAAGCCTCTTTCTGTCCCTTCTATCTTAGCCAGGCTCTCTGCCCTTAGGGTAGGCAGCACTCCCACCTTTATCCCAGCACCCTTAATCCTAGTATCACGTCCTTGATCCCACCAGAACCATGCCAAACCAATCAGTGGACTAATTTAGTAATCACACACTCTAGATCCAGCCACCTCTGAAAACACCCCACCCAGGACTGCATGAGGCTTTGGGGGACATCTAGACACAGACCATAACGAGGGCTTTGAGAGTCCGTTCACTTCCTGCACTGTGGTAGAAGGCAGGGCCACTTACCGACCCACTTATCGCCTGTATCATCCTGACCTCGCTGCCTCTTGTTTTCCTCATCTTTAATTAGAGATTATAATGACATGGCTTTTTACATGAAGGATTCACATTCTGCGAAACTCAATAATCTGAGGTAATTCAGACCATTTTCTGGTCAAACATTCCTGCCGTCACGTTGGCACATTTTGCGAGGAACTCCACCGGTCAACCTGGGTATAACCAGCTCTGTAACCTTGCACCTCCACGATTCCTCACAGGATTTTGGTGGAGGGAAGAATATGTAGAAATTTGCTTTATTTCAAATTTTGCATGCTAAGATTTTATTAGTATTTTCATTGCACTATATCTAATTTCCATTCGTTAAATTTCCATCAAATAAGTAAGGCCTGTACCTACCTCAAGACTCTTTCGATGATTAAATGGGTGTGCACACAGTGACCTTGATAAATATCGGCTGTTCTTGTCGCTCACCCAAAACTCAGTGGCTTGAAACAACAGTCATTTGCTAATTCTCACCTCTCCGCCAGTCAGCTGAGGAGCTGGCTGATTTGGGCTGGGTTTGGGTGGGCTGTTCTGCTGGGTTCTGCTGGGCTCACTCGCCCATCTGCAGCCAGCAAGGCACTGAATAACCTCAGGGAGAATTTAGCCGCCAATAGCTGAGCTGAAAGAAAGCATGACGAGACACACAAACACCCAGGAGGCCCAGACTTGGAACTGGAGCGCCATCGCATACCTCGTGGCCAGGTCCAGACTCAATGAGGGGAAATGGAATCTGCTATCTGGTGTACGCTGCATCTTTTTAAAAAATTGTCTGTTTCCCACAAGTAGACTGTGAATACCCATAGAATGGGGATTGTCTCTCTGACTTGCGTTGTACCATGGAGAAAATGAAGGTATGGAGAGGTCACAGAGCTATGAAGTGGTAGAGGCAAGATCTGAACTAGGGCAGTGTGGCTCTAAAGTCCAGACTATGAATCACTACATTCTGTTACCTCTCCTAATAAAAGATGTGCAAGTAATCTGAAGGCTATGTGAGATTCTTGGCCCTAAATGGGGCCTAAACATCATAATCCTTTTTTCCTAAAATCAGAGTATCTAGGCAAGCACTCTACCACTTGAGCTAAATCCCCAGCCCAAAATCAGAGTATCTAAAAGAATCAAAAAACTCACTGTGTCTATTATTGGATCAGATGGTAGCACAGAAGGGATGCGTTCAGAAAACTGCATAGGAAATCACAGGAAATAAAAGTAAAAATAGGCAAATGAGAATCCATCAAACTGAAAAGCTTCTGTACAGCAAAAGAAACAAAAGAGTGAGGAGACACTCTAGAAAATGAAAGAAAATGTTTGCAAACTATTTATCTGACAAGGAGTTAATAAATAGAATATAAGGAATTCACCTAATAGCAAAAACTTTAAGTAATCCAATTTAAAAGTGGACAATAGATCTAAATAAACATTTTTCAAAGGAAGTCATACAAATGACCAACAAGTATGTCTAAAAAATGCTTACCATCACTAATCATCAGGAAAACCCAAATCAAAATCACAATGAGATGTCACCTCACTTCAGTTAGAATAGCTACCATTGAAAAGACAAATGACAACAAGTGCTGGTGAAGATACAGAAAAGGGAACATTTGTGCACTCTTGGTAGGAACATAAACTGATATACCCATTGTGGAAAACAGTACAGAGTCTCCTCAAAAATTAAAAATAGAATTACCATGTGTTAGTTACTTTTCTCATTGCCAGGACAAAATACCCATAACCCACAAGTTAAAGGGGGAAAAGTTTATTTTAGCTCAGTTTGTAGAGGTTTCACACTGTAGTCGGCTGGCTCCAAGGCAGGCTCACATGCCAGAGAAGCATGACAGAGGAGAAAGAGTCCATAGCAGGGCAAGCAGGAGGCAGCAAGCAGCAGCCTTCCTTCTTTCATTCACTTTTTATTCCACGCAAGCAACAAGCCTGTTGGTTGGTGCCACTCACACCCACGGTGCATCTTCTGTTTTCCAAAAATCTATCCAGCCACATCCAGAACGATGCTGACCCAATTAGGGGATTAATTCAGTCACTGCATACCCATTACCCAGCCACCTCCCAAAAACCCCACCTATGAGCAGGTGAGGCTTTGAGGGACATCCAGATACAAGCCATAACATCTTAGAATAAATCCCACTGCTGGGTGTATGCCCAAAGAAAATGAAATTAGGATACTGAAGTGACATATGCATTCCCAGGTTCACTGCAGCACTGTTCCCAAAAGCCAAGCAACAGAAACAGCGTAAGTGTTTATCAGCTCACAAGCAGATAAAGAAAATGTAGTACATTCACAGTGAAATGCTATCCGTTCATAAGAAGAATGAAATTCTATCATTTACAACCATGGATAGAACCAGAGGTCTTTATGTTAGTGAAATAAGCCAGACCCAGAAAGACGAGTACTGTGTGAACTCACTCACACATGGACTCAAAAATGGAGGCTGGGAGAGCAGAGCTCGGAGAGAGGGAGACACTGATCAGTGAGGAGAAGAGACACGGAAATGGAAGAAATGGTCTGGTGCTGCGACACAACAGGGCGACTACAGATGACGATAATGTACTGTTTATATTTTAAAATCTAGAAAAAAGGATTTTGACTGTTTTCATCATCAAGAAGTAATAAATGCTTGAGGAAATAGCCATGTTTTTCCTGATTCAAACATCACACAATGTACATAAGTATCAAAACATCACGTGGTACCCCATAAATATGCACGAGTTTTAGGTGTTAGTTTTATGCGGAAGACAATGTGTTAATTAGCTAGATTGTGATCATCATTTTACAGTGTACACCTTAAATATGCACAATTAGATTTGTCTACTACACTTCAGTATAGCTGGAAAATAAATACTTTTTTTCAAAAGAGAAAGAGTCTGGGGGACAACCCAGAAATGTCATCTGGTCTCCCCTGAGCCTCCAGCAGGCCGCACACAGCCCAGTGAGCAGCCTCACAGCCAGCCGCGGTGTGCAGACTCCAGAGAGTGCCTCCTCACCTGCCCCAGGCAAAGTTGTCAGCGTCTCCGGAGCCTGTCTGCAAGCTGGACTAACGCTGACCCTTATAGCCGCCGGCTTCAGCTGCACTTGGACCTGTGCTCCCCTGCAGAGGGGGAGCTTTGATCCGGCTGCAAACTGGCAGACAGTAGGCCGAAACCAGACTGCAGACATTTGTGTTTTGCCTGCACTGATAAAAAATTGCCAACATTTAAAAATAGAGTGAGTTCTATTAAAAATTCTGCTCTTGAAATAAGTTCCCTGAAAGGGTTTGCTTAGAGTCAGAATTATCAGTTCCATGAAAGTTGGAGTCACCTATAAAACCTCTGACTTTGGCATTTCCTGTAAGGGATGGTAGTAACAACTGATCCAGTTTATTTAGGGTTGTAAGCAGTATTCATTTTTCTACTTATTCTTTTTTTAATGGTACACTTTAGATACACATAGTGATAACATTCATTACAGGGAATTTGTACCAATACATGATACATCTTGCTGCTTCTTTTTTTCCCATTCCCCTCCCCTCCCTGCAACCCCTCCTCCCTCCTTATTTGCAAAAGTTTTCTTTCCATTTTTTTCCTTCTATTTCTTATTTCTCTTGTCCCTCTTTGTTCCTTTCCCCTCCCCTTCCCTTTTTCCCCTTCCCATTTGAATGATTTCTTCCCTTTCCCAATATAATACATTTTAGTTCTTATTTATGCTTTCTGTTTCTCACACCAGAGAAACAATGTGGTGTTTAAACATGTGTGTGCAATTTATATCACATAAGAGTATGGTCTCAAGATTCATCCATTTACCTAGAAATGTCTCAAGCTTATAGTTCTTTATGGCAGAGTAGTACTCCATTGTATAGAAAAAAAACCCACATCTTTCTTACCCATTCATTGGTTGATGGGCATTTGCATTGTTTCCAAGTAATAACTAAATCTTCTATTTATTCTTGAGCTGATTTAAGTAAATTATATTTTCTAAAAATGCAATAATTTACTCTATACATTCAAATTTATTGGTTAAAAATTATCCATAATTTCCTTTTATCACAATATCTTCAGAGCCTACAGTTTTCTTTAGTTTTCGGTCATTTTTGTAGTTGTTTTTGTTTTGTTGTTTGTTTGTTATGATATTGGAGATGAGATCCATTCTCCAACCCCCCCCCTTTTTGAGACAGGGTCTTGCTAAATTGCCCAGGCTGGGCTCAAAATTTTGATCATCCTGCCTCAGCCTCCCAGAGCGCTGAGATTACAAGCATGCACCACCATTTGTGGCTCAGCACCTATAGTTCTATTTCACTTTTCATCCTTTTCACCCTATTTATATATTTTCTCCTTTTTTGTGGGATAATTTTTCCTGAAGTCTATTTTATTCCTTTTTTTCTATGAACCAATTCTCACTTTTGTTTTTCTTCTATCTTTATTCCCTGTATCAGTAACACTGCTCTTATTATTTCTAAACTGCTGTTTTTCTTTGGGTATGATATGAAGGTTTATTCCTAGATTTTTGAAGTTGGAATCTTAGCTCACTGATATTGATGCTTTCTTTTCGAAATAAACATTTCAGTTATCAATTTCTGAGGGTTATTTGAGCTGCACCTCCTAAGTTTTGACATGTAGTGTTTTATTGATCAATTTTTAAATTTTTTTATTTTTTTGAGACAGGGTCTCATTATTTAGTTCAAGCTGGCTTTGAACTCAGTATGTAGCCCAGGCTGGCCTCAAACTCACAGTGATCCTCCTACCTCAGCCTCACAAGTGGTGAGATTATAGGCATGTGCCACCATGCCCAGCTAGATTTTTATATTAGGAATTTTTCTTTGACCTGTAAGTGGTGGCAGATTTGGTAAATTAGCATTTGTTTTCCATACCAAACCTCTCTCCCTACTGAAGAAATACTTCAGAGCCTGGAATGTCAAGCATCTCCTTTGCCAGGCTCTCTTGCAGCTATAGTTCTGAAGCTGACTTAGGTTCTTCCATCAGACATGCCTTCGTGTGACTGAAAAGATAGAATGGAATAAATGGCATCTTTCTGCTACCAAGCAAGGAAGTGAGGTTATGGTGTGTTTGCTTCTTCAGCAGCATTCGTGTTTCTCCTTTCTTCTCTATCCATCCCCCACATCCACAGAGAGTTAGTTCTGACGGTTGGAGCAAGAACTCAGAGTTCTCATATCTGGTTCTCATCACTGCTCCCTGACCCCTGGTACCATGGTGTGTCCATGCCCCCTCCCAGAATTCATATGATGAAACTTGGGACCTCTGCAAGGTGATTAGGGGGTAAGGGCAGAATCTGCAGGAAAAAGGCCTACAGAAGTCCGCTCACCCCCTCAATCCCCTGAACGCCCCTAGAAGGTGCAGACTATGAGGACAAGGTATTGACAGATGCTGCATTTGCTGCCCACTGGATTTTGGAAAACCCAGCCTCCAGGACTGTGAGAAGTAAGTTTCTGTTGTTTACAAGTTACTCATTCTAAGGTTTTTTATTATACCAGCCTGAATAGACTGAGACACCTGGATCGCAGCCTGGTAGTCTGCTCTTCAACTCCACAGTTCCCAGTGCCACCATAGGATCCCCTCCATGGCCCGTCTGGTCCCCATCCTGCTTCCTGGACAGAGCCAAGGCGTCTGCCCTCAGGAACTTTGTTCTGGGCATCAGCTCTGGAAGTCCCAACTAAAGGTAAATTATCTGTCCCTCCCAACAGTTTTGTAATCACCCAATTCCCAGTGTTCAGTCCCTTCTGCTTAAAATAGCCAGACTTTTGTCTCTGAATGTTGAGTGCTGCAAGGTGTTCTTTTTTTTTCCTATTTATATCTTACAATTGGATTGTTGTCAAAGAACGTGGGGGTTTTTTGACAACAAATCTTTAAAACTTTAGAAGCTACATTTGCGATCTTGCTTGTAAGATTGCGTGTGGGCAATTTTACTAACATCCTATATGTACTAAAAAGGGTATATATTCTACAGTTGTTCTTATATGTTACAATGCCTGCTAAGTGTACTATTCAATCTCCTATATTCCACTGATTATTGTCTGCATGATCCAAAACTTACTGAAAGTAATGTGTAAAAATCCAGCGCTATCATAATGAGATTTGTCACTTGCTCCTACTAGATTTGTCATTTTGTTTTAAATACTGTAATGTTGTGTTGTTAGGTACATACAAGTTTAGAATTCTCGTTACTTCCCAGTGAGGTAGATCTTTAATCAGTATGCAGCAACTATCTTTCCCGTTCTTTAGCTTTGTGTCCCTTTTTTTGTCCCTAAATTTCACTTAACAGCACATTTTCATTCATTTTAATCCAGCCTGACATCTTTACCATGTAACTGGATTGTAATCCACGGACTTTTGTTGGGACAAGGATAAGTTTCAATTTTTTTCTTCCACCTTACTTTTAGTTTTTCTCTAATCCTAACTGTTGCTCTACTGCTTATAGATGTTTTACCAGTTTACTGACTGTACTGCCCTCTCTCGCCTCCCTCTTGTTTTAAATCTCCCTCAGGTGTTTTAAAACACGTTTTAAGACATTTATATTTACAAAGACTAAAGTTAACCAATATCCTTACCTTCTCACCAAATCATACAAGAGATAGAACATTTTAACTCCAGTCACACACTGCTTATATGCTATTTTTTGTTCAATATTTTGGTCTTATTTTGTTTGGGCTCCATAGATAGAAACTTATTAGTGTCACTATTTTAAAGGGTCAGGATAAGTTTATATACACCCACATGTTGACCAGTATATTTGTTCATAACTTTTTTTCCTCTCTGGAAACCTCTTGATAAGTATTTTGTGAGTACCACATTCTAATGTAAAGGTTATTTCTATTAGTAAATTGAGGTTGTTACACCACTGTCTTGTGGTTTCCACTTTTACTTTTAAGAACCAATTTCCTCTCGTTGCTATTCTTTTGTAGTAGGGATTTTTAAGGTCTACTTGTATTGGTATTATGTGGTTTGCTTATAACTTGTCTTGGTGGTGTTCTCGTTATCTAAACTGCTTGGGATTGCTTGGGCTTCCTGAATCTAAGGATTGGTTATGGCTGCTTTCATTGGCTCTGGAAAATTCTCAGCCATAGTCTCCTCCAGTGTTGTCCTCTCCCAGAAGAACTGGTCCTGGTCTTCTGTAAGACCCTCCTCTTTATCCTCCACATCTAGTTGCCACTCTCATTTGTGTCTCTAGCCCTCTGATCTGTATTACGGGTAACTTCTTTTATTTTCTAGCTTAGCACTTCTCTTTTCAGCTTCACCTAAACTCTGATATTGAATACATCATTGAATTTTTCCTTTCAATTATTACTTCAGCACGTCTAGAAATTCTGTTTGTTTTTCAAATTTGCTTGGTCATTCCTTACGGTCTCTTTTCCAATCATATTCTCAAATTTCTTTTTATTTACTTAAACACATTAAATATAGTTACTTTGTACTTTGTACATGATGATTCTAATATCTAAGGTCTTTAAAGTCTGTGTCTGATACAGATTTTTCATCTGTGCCTCATTCTGCCCCCACCCCCTATGAAAAAAAAAATGCAACCTTTGTATGCTCGCTTACTTGAAAGTAAAGAAATTCTCTGTCGAGTCTCCTGAAAGCGTGCACCCCTCCTTAAAGGCTTCCAGTTTGTCTCTGCCATTTCCTTGGAGGCATGATCAACCCAGATCTGGTCTAAATTTAATTCTCTGCTTCAGGTTTTTTAACTGCACAAGGTGCAAACATTTGGACTGCAACTCTAAGAGAACCAGCTTGTCATTACAAATTCTCACGAGAGATTTTTTCATTGTCGTCCATCTGGTGCCAGGGGTGAGACAAGCAAATCTGCTTCAGGGCCACTTCAGCATATGAGGTTTACTGCCCGCTCCCTCCTCTCCTCACACTCCCCTTCCGCAGAAGGACCTCTAATCTGCACGTCCCCAGCCCACCCTACCATACCTCCTACCCTGAGTCCTCCATACAACTGTCCAGGAGGAAGCTCAAGGTCTCCAACCTTTAGCAACCATCAGCAACACCTCACAAGACTCCTGCTTTCCTTTCATTTTTTTAATCTTTGCGTATTTATTTTATGGAGGCTCAACAATACTTTTTTAAAAAGCTGTTGATTTGCCTAACATTTTGGTTTTGGTTCCTTCAACTGGAAAACCATTTAGAGTACTGTGTTTGTTTTACCATGTGGCCAAAACCAGCCGTCACAGTGGGTCACCATGGTTAGGGGCCCTCTGACTTGGCATCCACAAGTGGCCAGCAGCCAAGCAAGTTCTGGGCCGGTGTTTCTGGGGCCAGTTTGGGCTCTACAAGGACCCCACAGAATTGATTGCTACAGGGTCAGGATTAGGAGAATGTGACTATCCCAGGACTGTATTACGAGATGCTTAGGATTACCTTTCTCTAAGGAACCCCTTCCCTGAGGACATGTCCCCACGTGGATGTATTATAACTAATAAGCCAAATTTTTAAAAAGATAAATTTTGTTTCAGAACGTCACCAACAATGAGTTACTGGGTCCAGACATACCAGATCAATCGCTGTTAACATCACATCACACACACGCACACGAGACATCAGAGGTTCTGAGATGAAAGAAACTCTCCACCCACTGTCTTCCCTGTAGGCTCAGCCTGCATGTGAGCCAGCCCAGGGTCCACTACCGGTGTGGAGGTCAGAGGGACACGGGGGAGGGGTGACCAAGCACAGGAAGTCACCAGATCCAGACTAGAGGGTGGGGCCTAGGTTCTTCAGCCGAGAAATTTAAGGAAAAAGGAAGGATGGTGGGGGCCTCTACAGACTGACTTGAGGGCACATCAACTAGTTTTCAAAAGGAAGGGCAATATTAGACTACACACTTAGATGGCAAACTAGACTGAAATGAAGGAAATACAAGGAAGTAACTGATACGAAGTCAGAACAGTGGTTGGTTGCTTAAGGCGGGGGCCAGGGGGCCTTAGCTGGGATGGATGTCCACCTTACCAGCATTCTTTAAACTATTCCTTTGTATGGTTTTAACTCACAGTAAAAAGGGGAAGAGGTTAACAATAGGAGGGTTATGCTTATCTCAAAATATCATCTCTCTACTCACTCTTCATTGGTCCAACCCCACATGAAGGGTTCAGTAGTTCTAGACTCTAAGGAACCCAAGGAAACATTTCTTTCTTGGCTGGTAAAGAAATAAAAAAGAAACTGTGGCCATCAGTTGTGTTTGAACAGTCACGTTGCTAGTTCTGTGTTAACAGAACACTGATCTTACTGGATACTCAGTTATAAGACACAAAGGTCTGCCTCCGTGCTCCCAAGAACAGGCCAAGGTTGAATCCACTCTGATGGTGCTAGCAGCAATGTTCCACCAGGGGGCAGCAGAGGACCATCACAGGCAGCACCCTCTGCAGGGCACCTGGCTCTGATACTAGCGGCTGCTTGAGCACACTGAACTACAGAAAGCCTCCAGTTTCAAGACAGATTTCCAGAATTAGGAAATAAGAAAAGAACCTATTCATGACACATCATAATCAAAATTCCAGAAATCTAACAAAAAGAGAGAATACTAAAAGCTGTCAGAGGAAAGCAGCAAGTTACTTATCAAGGCAGTCCTACCAGAATGACAGCAGACTTCTCAGTACAAACCCAAAAGGCCAAGATGGAGTGTTTTCCAAGTCCTAAAAGAAAATAGTTGTCAACCCAGACTTCTATGTCCTGCAAAATTAGCCTTCAAAACTGACTGAGAAGTAGACTTTTCATGATAAAGAAATCCTAAAGAAACACATGACCACTAAACCAGCACTGCAGAAAATTCTCCAGGGAATCCTAGACAGAGACAAGGAGGCTGTCGCACCAAAGACTCCAAAGGAAAGTGTACCTCTAACTGGGAGAGCAATTAAACAAAGCGGGGGACAGCGCTGGACAAATAATGCAATGACAGGATTCAGTAAACACCTTACAATAATCCTCAATGTCACTTGTGTTAACTCCCCAGTCAAAAGACACAGGCTGGAAGACTGGATCAAAAAACAAAATGCAACTATATATTGCCTATAGAAGATGCACCTCATCCAAAAGCAAGCTCACAGACCAAAGGCAAAAGGATGGGAAAAGATACTTCATGCAACTGGAGCCTGAAAGCAAGTAGGAGTAGCTATTTGCAGCTGTAAAGGACTTCAAGCCACAACTGGTCAGAAGAGACAACGATGGTCACTACATACTGGTAAAGAGAATAATTCATCAGAAAGATATAACAGTTATAAGTATCTGAATATTAAAGAATAGATAGATGTCAGCCATAAAGAAAGATAAATTTAAGTCCTTTGTAGGAAAACGGATACACCTTGAGACCACAATGTTAAATGAAATAAACCAGACACACAAACTTAAATATCACATGGTTTCTCTTATATGATCTCTTGACCAACAGGTTTAAAAAATATCATCCAAGCCAGGCATGGTAGCACAGGCCTGTAATCCCAGCACTTGGGAGGCTGAGGCAGGAGGATCACCATGAGTCTGAGGCCAGCCTGGGCTACATGGTGAGACCTTGTCTCAAAAAACCAAAAAAAAAAAAAAAAAAAAAAATCCTATGAAGTCTTAAAGATACAACATCTATACAATGGGCCCTTTCTTTTCACCTATAAAATGGCTCATTGCCTTTCACCTGTAAATTTGGTCCATGCTTTCCATAGATTCACAAATTCCACAGATTTCCATGCCCAAAACACGTAAGTGGACGCAGCCCCAGACCACAAGGTGCCTTCTTCCCCAGGGCCTGTATTCCCTTCTGAGTGTTTACCTCCTTAATTCTGCTGAATAAACCTATCTTTTCCCCTACACCAAGGCAGGGGAAGAGGGATGAGGTTCCTAGTTCTGAGGGACCTCCTTGGCCTCCTTGGCCTCCATCCAGTGACATGGCTATTGGGGATCTCTGGGTCTCACTGCACAAGGATCCCGCTCCCTTGGGAAACAGAAGATCCTTTCTGAATACTACACTCCCAGGCACGTCTGTGACTTTAGTGACTCGAAAGGAGTCAGCAGAGTCAATGCTATGGGGATACAGGGAAATGCAGAAGCAACAGGCAAGAACTGTCTGCTCTCATGCTCGATTTCCATGTATCACTTGCCTTGAGACAACTGCGTGCACGCACTGAGGCCACCCAGTGACGGGTCGGCCACATGTGGCCCTTAGGGGCCAGGTGGAATGAGACCCTGGCTGACCGACCGCAGCGAAATAGCCATCCTCCTGAGCAGACTGTTCTCCTGGGAACCTGCGGTGCTTGTTTCCCAGCTCAAAACTCCACCTTGATCCTGAAATCTCTGAACACTTACAAATAATAGATTTTCCAGTAAAAAGCAGAGATTTTAGCAGGGTGCAGTGGCACACACCTGTAATTCCAGCTACTCAGGAGGCTGAGGCAAGAGGTTCACAAATTCAAGGCCAGCCTGGGCAACTTAGCAAGATGCAGTCTCAAAATTCAGAAAAGGTTGGGGATGTAGCTCGGTGGTAGAGTGTTTGCCTGGTGCGTACGAGGCTCTGGGTTCAATCCCCAGCACCACAGTGGGAGAGGAGGAAGCGGGGGTTTCAGGTATGAGACAACTTGCTTCCTGCCCAGGTCTATTCTTCACCCTCCTTTAGTAACAAAACTCTGGGCAACATGCCAGCTTTGAAATATCCAAGCCTCTCATGCAAATGGATGTCCCTGAATATGAAGGCAAACCTCAGCATGAGGCCCTTTGGAGGGACATTTGACCCTGTCCCCATCCAGCCCCAGCTGAGACAAGACAGTGGGGCAAAAGGTCCAGCAATCATCTCATGAGCTCAGTGCCAGGAGTCATCAAGTGTAACAGGGTAAAAATAGGAGGACTTGGCACTAGCAACCTTTTGGAGCCACTGTTCCAGCCTGATTCCCTTCTCCTGTAACTTGAGGGAATAAATAAAGCATGCATTCTTCAATTTTCTTAAGCCATTGATAATCACTATCAACAAGAAGAGGAATCGTGTTTGTAGTCCACTATGTCATGGAGGAAAATCAGACAGAAGAAAGACACACACTCACCTTGCCCAGATAAGGGAACTGGCTTCATCTTTTCTCCCATATGGCTGTGGAAATAGTGTTAGCCAGGACCTCTGAGAGAAGGGGGAACCTGGCGGGAGCCTCACCTTTGGGGCTGGTCGGTGGCTGTGTAGGGGAGAGAGTGAGGGCTGATCATACATGAGGCAGGTACGAGTAGGAATGACTGCATTACCGATGAGGAAACAGAGGCCTGGGAGGTTAACCAGTGGGCTCAGGCTCACACAGCTCGTAGATGGTGTGCCTGAGAATAGAACCCATAAATTTGAGTCTAGAATTCCTTTGCTCTACTGAGTACATCCCCCAAAGGAGGGATCAAAATAGACTTCCAGTCACTCATTCCCAAAGATCAGGCAATTTGTCACCTGTGATTGCGATTCAGTTTCTACATTCCGGCCTGCAAAACACGTTAAGTTCTCCAATAAGTAAAAGTTAACAGATAACGAAGACTCCAAACACTGGACTTGTTTCAACTGGCTCAAGTCAAATCTTTATTTAAGTCATGAAAGGCAAAATTCCTGGAAAGGATCAACTGGGAAACTAGATAAGTCACTTCCTGGATCATAGCACAAGAAGGTATAATAATTTCATGATTCTATTCAAAAGGGAAGCTCCAGGTTTGAGCCAGTTCTGTGTTAAACATCAAAATCCTAGCCAAATCCCCCGTGAAGCAATACGGGGGGAACTTGCACTCAGGGATCAACTTACAAAATCTACAGTAACTAAGAAAGTGTGTATTCATGCAAGGATGGAAAACAGACCAATGGATAGAATAGAGATCTCCCAAACTGACCCACACACCAGGGACCCTGGGATTATGGAGAAGGAAGCCCTGCTGAATACTGGGGAAAGGACCATATGATTAATAAATGGTGTCGAGAAAGAAATGAACCTCTCTCTCTCTCTCTCTCTCTCTCTCTCTCTCACACACACACACACACACACACACACACACCATACATCAAGAAAACAGAAGGACCTTAGACCCAATTATGGAAGGCAGTTAAGGAGATAATCTATAATAATATCTCTTTAGTCCTAAATTAGAAATGATTTCTCGAACAAGTCACAGAAATACGATAAACTAGACATTAGAAGTAAAAACTTTTTCTCATCAAAAGATATCCTCACAGAACTAGAAAAGCAAACCCGGAGTGGGAGATGACGTTTTCAACACATATGTGGAATAAAGCACTCCTATACATCAACAAGAAAAGATGGCGGGTGGACACAGCAGTGGACTCGAATAGATGCTTCACAAGAGAGGAGGTCCAAATGGCCAAGAAACGTGAAAAGATGCTGAGTTTCATTAGAAGTCCAACAGATATAAATGAAAACCACAATGAGACTAATCTAGCTAAGCCTTTAGACTTGACTTCCAGTTCACAGGAAATACCACAGAAGAACAAGCAGGACCCCGAGAGGAAGAAACATCTGATGAATGCAGAATGTGATTTCCTTGAGACGGCCAGTCAACACTTTTTAAAAAGGTGATGTCATGAAAACAACAAATCAAAGCTACAGAGACTAACTACATAAACTTTGACTGGATCCTGATTTAAAAACAAACCAGCTATAAAAGACATACTTGGGTTGAGTGAGGAAGTTCGAATTTGGACTAAATAATAGAAGGTACTAAGGAATAATGAATTTTCTTGATTATTGTGATTAAATAGTAGACTGACCCTTCTTAAGATAGTCACACTGAAGCACATGTTTAAGAGTGTCGTCATAACTGCTGTTTTCATACAATTTGCACCCAAAATAATAGACAGCAGGTGGAGCAAATAAGCCACCACACTAATAACTGGCACATCACACCCGTTACTGGGCGTATTAGATGTTCCTTCCCTCCTCCCTCCTTCCCCTGTGCTCCTAGAAGGAAAGTTCCACCTCTAGTTCTTGACCACACCACGCTTTTTGTGAATTTTTCGTTCATTAGTAAGGAATCTGATGCGGTTGTGTGCTCACCAAACCAAAAGAAGAAACCAGAGAAGGGTGGGGCTTTCATGTTTTTGATCACTGAACAATGAATCTGGAGGCAGATGAGTGCTGACTGAAGTGGGGTGAAGTGACACTTCGATGAATCGCCTGCCCTTTTCCCAGTGGCCCCAAACTAGGACCAGCATCAGGACAGGTACAGCCTTTGTGCAGCAGACAAAATTGCACCTTTCTGAAGAGAGGACATACAAGAGGTCCCACTCTCAGGGGAACAATCTAATGAAGGAAACCCCTCCAGCAACACCAGGGTTTCTAGGGCAGACAACTGTGGGGCAGGCAAGGAGCCGGCTGTCCCTACCGTACTGTTCAGTGGGACTTAGCACATCCCAAAGGAACCTCAGGAATTTTCCATAGAGTACTGAAACCTGAATTCTCTAAAGTCTAGGACCCGAGTTCAGAAATAAAAATCACCATCAGCCCAAGCCCACACTTATGGCCGGGAATTGAATAGTATGTATCTGTCTAGTGGCAGTTCCCAAAAGTAGGAGTACAGGGATAAACAAAACTGTATCAGAAACAAGAGCTCAGATATCTGCTGGGCTTACGTCACTGGTGTTGCCCTAACCAATGCTTCCACCGTGCACGCAGGCGAAGCCACCAGAGAAGGCCCTGTCTCGCTCTAGGACAGGCCTGGGCCTGACCCTCTGCTCCCACTGAGCTGCGACAGTGCTGTTAGCTGCTGTCTCCTGGGGCCCCGGGGAGCCGCTGTACCCCTGGAATCTTTGAGGTGCTCAGCAGAATCGCATCTTCTGAGAATGTGACGCCCCGAAGCCACACGACGCCCATGCGGAAACACAGGCCACACCTGCCTGTCACTTTTCAAGTTCTAGGCCATTTGAAATGACCAAAACAGTATTCTTGTCATCCAGTACCTGACAGTCTTCAAGGCACAGTTTTCAATTTTTACGTGTGGGTTTGGGTACTGCCCGCCTTCCCAAATTGAACATAGATATTGCGTGTGGCAGTGGCGGTGAGAAAAGGGGAGGGGACAAGGGAGACAAAGCCAGGTGACAAACATCAGCTTGCCCACATGCCAATTGGGTTGTCTTAGTCCGTTCAAACTACAGTAACAAAATGCCATCGATCTGGTGGCTGGTAAACGGCAAACGTTCATTGCACCCAGTGCTGGAGGCTGGAGAGTCCAAGAGCAAGGTGCTGGCGGATTTGGGGTCAGTCGAGGACCCTGTTTCTGGGTCACAGATGATGCCTTCTCTCTGTGTCCTCAAATGGCAGAAGGAGCGAGGCAGCTCTCTGGGGTCTTTCACATGGTTTGAATTCAATGTCTCAATACATAAACATTTTTAATATTTCCAGAACATAACTCTTCCGTTCTTCTCCCTTCCTTTTCTTCTCATCTCCTTTTTCAGCTCTTACGTCTTTTCTCCCTTCTCACTTCCAACGGCTGAAGCCAAAAAGGAAGGGACAGAGGAGCGGCGTCGGAGTTCAGAGTTCTGAAGACTGCTGGAAGTTAATGTTCTACTTCTTTCCCAGAAGCCACACTGCCAGAGTTTGAATGCGGTTTGCCCACTCCAGAGCTCCTACTGAAATTTCATTCCCGGAGTCACAATGTTGAAGTGATGGGATTACAGAACTATGAGTCAAAATAAACTTTTTTCCCTTTATCAATGACCCAGTCAGCTTATTCTTTTATAGCAAAATAAAACAGAGTAGGCTATACCTCAAATCTCAACTTTTAAAAAAATCTTCAAGAAACTCAAACATTTCTGCACACATCGCAGGGCCCCTTGGGGACGGCAGAATCCCTGCAGCCCTCCACAGTGGAGGCTACTGTAGCAGCTACTGTGTCAAGCCGCAGAGGAACAGGCACATCCCCGTGGCCGGAAACAGCAGTGGGGCAGAGGGCAGGACAGGACGCTGCTGGCCACACTGGGTAGGACGTGCGCTTCAGGTGATCACTGTCATCCATACTTGCTTTTCTGTGTGCTTGGGACTAATGGATTAGATTTCTAAGAAATCACCCAAGGATTAGGTACTGATCCAGGGGAGAAAGCAGGCCAAGTCTGGCCTCATTAGGCCCATGAACTATGCTCTAAATTCCAGCCTACCTCAAGAGCAGTTTGACATTTCTTCACCAACCCTCAAGACCCAAGACTGACCGCCCAGCACAGAGGCTGGGACACTTTTCTGTAAAGAGTCAGGTAGGCTATCTGGTCTCTGTGGCAATTACTCTGCTGTGCCATGATGATGTGAAAGCATGTGTGAACAATACACAAGGGAGTGTGGCTGTGTTCCCATAAAAGCGTACTTATCAAACCAGGCAGTCCTGGCCACACCATGGTTTGCCAACCCCTAGAAACCATGGTGTTGAAGTGGGGCTCACTCAGTGAGGATCCCTCCAGCTCCGAAGATGCGCTGTCATCAGCAAACCTGTCTGCCCGGGTGTTTTAAGGGGGATAAAATGTTCCAGGTCAGTCTCTGCAGGGTGAGCTGTGCCTCCTCTAGAGTGCAGACAGTGTGACTCAATGAAATATGAAAAGAAACATAAGAATTTCTGTGTATTTTTTTCTTACCTGTTTTCACTGAGGCTGTTGATCTTGTCGACCCTCTCATGGAACCGTGGAATTGGCAGGGAGTCATTCCATTGATTGAATGTGCCATTCAAAAGTTGGGCTTCCTCACCTTGGAAGAGCCTTGCACAACACCGGTGCCAGAAGTCGTCACATCTGCCTCTGCCGCTCCCTGCTGGCCTGGCCTGAGCTATTTGTGCATATCCACCAGGAATTCTGCCCAGGGGAGAGCAGTGTCCCTCATTCCTTGCAACTAGCTTCCTCTGGACTGTGGTGGACTCACCACACTGTGTGAGTCTGGACTCATAGCTGTTTTAAATCTGATCCATGGGTTCAAGTGTCAGTCAGAACCCAAAGAGAGGAGGGGGGACTCCCTCACACGCACACACCATTTACAAGAACATTGAACAAATTGTGCTGTCTTTCACCTACTTTTCTGGTAGTCTCCTTTCCCAGTAGTTCAGGCCTGCCATGTACAGGACAGATTGTGCACTGTCCAAGGGTACCATATTATAAGGAGGTAACCCTCAGACTGTAAAAATGGTAGACTTGTATGTATTCTGACAATTCTCTGCCATACAAATAGCAGCACTGCATTCTAACAAAACTGATTCATTATGACAGTTTCTGACTAATGGGTGAAAGGTATCTGGAAGAAGAGTGCAATTTTATTTCCACAAGGGACAACACGCATTAGTAGCAGCCACGGCTTACATGACACTTCTCGTATGTAAAGAATAGTGACAGAAGGAAGGAAGGAAGGCAGGAAGGAAGGAAGGAAGGAGCGAGGAAGGAGGGAGTGAGGAAAGAATGGAGTAAGGGAGGAAGGAAGGGAAAAAGAGAGAGAGAGAAAGAGAAACAATAAAAATGCACAGCATACAACAAACTGAAACTCTTCTGGGGCAGGGATGTCCTGTGAGTTCTTTCCTGGTATGTGTGGGAAGGGGATCTTCCCAGAGTGAGCCAGCATTTGAGTGCTGAATCACTGGCACAAACTCTCAGAGCAGGGGCTTAGAGGTACAGATCGACTCTCAAACTATCATTCTACTGGTGGCGCATGGAGAAAATGATTTTCCACATCTTGCTGTTCTCCCTCTTCTGCAGGGAAGAGGAGCTGCAAGAAGGCAAGTAAAGCAGAGAGACGTGTTTTGGGGCTGATCCACACCACGGCAAGTAGCAAAATCGAGACCACCTTAGAGGACAGCTTCCTGGTGTCCACTCCCTTCTCCTTTGTGAACAGGCTTCTGCTCTGCTGGGCCAAGTACCTAGACTCACCAAGCAAAACACCGCCTCCCAATGGCTAAGGAGGTGGGCATGTGACCCAAGCCTGGTAGATCCCACCCACCCTCTCCAGTGTTATGTATGTGACAACTTGACTGGCCCTGGAATGCCCAGAGATTTGTCAAGAATTCTCGGTATTGCTTGATGAGATTAACATTTTTCTCAGGAGAGTGAAGCAGGCTGCCCTCTATAAGGTGAGTGGTCTCCACGCAGTTAGTAGAAGCCTGACTGGAACAAAAGACCAACCCTCCCCCAGAAAGAAAGAAATATCTAGCAGTGTCATCACCTGCAACATCGGTCCTTTTGCCTGATGACCTCCAAACAGGAGTGTTGGTTCTCCCCCACCTCTGTCCTGACAGCCCAGGGACACAGCCTGCAGACTGGGCCTGCCGTGCGAGCCAGTTCTCTGTGGTAACAGCACGGAACCACATATAGTTTGTGGCCACACAAGTCTGCTCCAGCAGAGAAGAGCCACATCATGATTTTAAAAAGATGAAAGTAAGTTTATCATGAAAATACAGCAGATATGAGCATAGACTAATAATACATGAATATTCAAGGAGGCAGGGGACAGGACCAAGGAAGAGGGGGACTCCTCTGGGGAGGGCTCTTGCATGAGATGGGGCCTTCGGCAGGCGAGGAAAAAAGCACCAACACCACACCCAGTTTGTTAGTTTCTTAAGTACTGTGTCCAGACAAATGCAGTACTTAAGAAACTCGGCTTGTTGTCAACAGACCTGTGCAGCTGGAAGGCTCCTTCCCAACTTTGGCTAGAGTCTGAACAGTCAGTGTTTTGTGTGTGTTAACAGTTATCTCTATACGCTCCTCTCTCAGGAGATAGCCTCTCTGCAGAAAGGTAGCAGCCAAGGTCATTTAGTGAACACATGTATTTCGCTAAGTCTCATTATTTTTTAACTCTTTCCTTGACATCTGCACACGTGTGTCCTACGCCCATGTCTCTAGAGAACCCTGACATTGTTCCTTTCTTTCACTCTGCTCTTTGACTCTTGAGCGCAGACCCCAAGCACTCTGGGAATGGTGGGGGAGCGTGCATCCCAGGGTGGTGTCCGCCTGACACTATCGGGGCCTGACACTGTTGGGGACCTCGTCCTGCCACCTCACCCTTCCCGAGAAGCACCCACCTCCTCTGGACCTGATTCGCAGTCTTCCTAACAATTCCTTGCATCATGCTTTTCCTCCCTTGACCCCACAAACACCTGCTGAGTGCTCTGAATTGGTTTCCCCCGAAGTTCATATGATGGAATTGAACTCCCAATGTGAGGTATAAGACACAGGGAGGTATAAGTCAGGGGTGACCAGTGCCCTGGCAGAGGGGACCGAGGGAGCTGGTCCACCCCTTCTGTCACAGAGAAGCACAGCAGGCACCACGAGGAGCAAGGCCCTCGCCAGGCCTGAGTCTGCAGGCACAGGGAACCGCAAGATACAAATGTTTGCTGTCTGTGAATTACCTAGTGTGGGTGTTATGCTGAAGCTGCTGCAGTGGACTGGGACCCTGAGTGCCTACGATAAGCAAGGTGCTGTTCTATCGGGAAATGGCAGTGAACAAAGTAGACCTGCTCTAGGGAACTTACTTTCTAAAAAGTCCTTTTTTGCTTAAGTAGATTAACTCTTATTAAAAGAGTTTATTTCTCTTTCTTGACACCAACAAATCCTGTCTGATATCAACATTCTCCTGCAGGCTTCTTCTAGCTCTGGACCTTTTCTGGAATTTTTTTTTTTTTTTTTTTTTTTGTGCTGGGAATTGAACCTAGGGCCTTTGCACTGTGCACTCGGCTACATCCCTCGCCCTTTTCTATCCTTTTTTATTTTTTTTTTTATTTTGAGACAGCATTTTGCTAAGTCATGAAATTGCCACACAGGGGTCAAACTAAAATACTCCTGCTTCAGCCTCCCAGATTCCTGGGATTACAAACATGCACCACTGTGCCTGGCTTTGGGTCATGGTAAATAAGCCAGACACCAATCTCCAGGACTCAGAGGCAAAGAACCATGGCTCTGTGTGATGCCTGAGAGCCACTTCTCTCCGCGCACCCCAAGGAAGAGACCTGAGAGCCGCTTGTGGACTCGTGTGTGGCACTTGCTCAGGAAGAGCATGGGGCCGCGTGGAGCACCCGCATCAGAGCAGCTGTGCAAGGGGACCGAGGAGAAAGGCCTCAGGATGAGCAGCACACAGTCTGTGCCTCACTCTGACTCGTTTCAAGTTAATCCTCCTCCTGCCCAGAAGCCTGCTTCATGTGGCCTCCCAAAGCCCAGAGGACTTATCCTGGGATTAGTCGGAGTCAGATGAGAGCAGCCGACGGAGAGGGCCGGACCACTTTCTCACCAGGCAGCGCAGTATTTAAAACCGCCGAAGCTTTGTCTTGTAGCAAGTGAGCATGCTGTTGGGTTTGCTGTGGGGGTCTGGGTGACTAGGCAGGGAATTGTCCCTCTGTAGCACTCCTGGCAAACTTTGGAGCCAGTTTGCATAATGCAGTGTCTAAAGAACATGATTCCAGTTGCACGGAGTATGTTTGCAGTTAAAAATAGCTCAGCCACATAAGAGCTCATCTATAAACCATGAGGCTGGGGGAGGAACAAAATTAAATAATCGTCCCCGGGGCTCTGGAACACCTGTCGCCATCGCTCAGGGCGCACTCTGGGAACCGCCAGCACCACCAGGGCCAGCCCTGCCTTGGAACCCAAAAGCCAAAATAACCCAACTGACCCAGTTGAATCAGGAAACATGACCACATCGTGAAGCAGGACACCATTCAGGTAGCCCTCCAGCCCGGCCTCCTTGGGGATTTAGCTCTGTGCCCGAAGAGAATGAGCCGCTGCAGAATCCATGCCAGGATGCCAGGCTCACAGCTGAACAGAAAGCGGAGGCTGAGTTCTGCCTGAAATCCACCCTTGAGGGTGTGCTCTCCCTGTTCATGCCTCTGCCGTGTTTGTACAGAAGGCCCAAAACACGGTCCCTGGCTCCTTCTAAAGGACTCAGGATCCCCTGCTCAGACTTGCAAAGAACCAAGAATTGGAAAAGGAATATTTGGGTTTCCATACCAGAAAGTTCTTTCAAACAGTAGCACGGTGTATTTAGAAAGATCACCCATTAAAAAAGTAGAAATGTCTTGCCCAGGTACAAACACAGCTAAGCCATCAGAACGATTAAGACTATGAGTATGCAACCAAGAGAAAGGGTGTGGGAGGACAGAAAGAAAGAAGATTGTCTCCTACCTCAACCCCAGCACGCACCTTCTGACTCTTCTTCTGAAAACCAGTATACAGCTGATCATGACGGCTATTACACTAGCTCCTATCGTACTAGCACTCCGGAAGGCTGATGTAGGATCACAAGTTCAAGCCCTGCCTGGGCAATTTAGCAAGTTAATGGGGTCCTGTCTCAAACTAAAAAAAAAAAAAAAATTAAATTTAAAAGCCTGGAGATATAGCTCAGTGCAAAGGCCCTGGATTCAACCCCCGTTGCCACATAAATAACCAGGCAACATTGCCCTTTCCTTTCCACCCTCACCAAAATACTGGGAAGATGAACTGGACACTTGTTACAGTTGTCCATTTCAGGTTCTGTAAGTCTAGAGCAGTAATGCTCTCCATGCTTCAAAATCACCTGGGTAGGTTTTTAAAACTGCAGTATCTAGGCAACACCACACAGATTCTAGGGTGGGTCTCAGGCATGGGAAGAAGTGCAAAACTCCCCAAGAGGTTCTAAGGTTCACCTAGGGCTGAGAAGCCTGAGCTCCGCCTCCCAGGGAGGGATGGGAGAGGGAAGAGACTCAGCCTCTCCCACTGCCCCAAGTCTCCAAGGTGGTTCTTTCCATGGTGTTAAAGTTGTCTCACTCCTAGTCCCCACTCACCAATTTCTCCCCTCATCCTCTGCAATCTGCAACCAGCAAGGGAATGAGCTATTTCTCAAAGATGGCAGATACTTTTTGTAGCTTTTAATAGAGATGACACCCTAAGTAGCAGTTAAGCATAGTACTGTATTTCCCTGAAAATAAGACCTAACCAGAAAATAAGCCTCACCGTGATTTTTTTCAGGATGCTTGCAATGTAAGCCCTTCCCCAAAATAAGTCCCATTAAGGTCATCAGTCAGATGGAAGCGTTTAGTTTGTCCATTGTAACACACAACAGATGTATTACATTACAGTAAGTCCCCGACTTACAAATATTCAAGTTGCCAACTTTCACAGATATGAACAGACCTCACATTACGTAGATGTGAACAAATTGCAGAAGCAGCTCATGTGTCTCTCGGACATTGTCACAGTTGTGCTGCTGTGTGCTTACTGTGCAGTGTGATAATATACAGCAGTACAGTGCTCAGGCAGAGCCTGGCATGTCTGAAAGCAAGGACAGCAGTGGTGATGAGGAGGTTTTTTTTTTTATGCTTTACACTGTAAATTCATGTCAGAGGTGTGTAAGACTCATTTTGTTGGACTTAATGAACAAATCTGACTTATGAATGTTCTCCTGAGAGGGAACTCATTTGTAAGTCGGAGACTTACTGTATAAAATATTAATATATAATCTAATATACATAAGTAATATTATTGACATTAATACTTAAAATAAATGATAATATAAATTACAATTAAGTATTTGTAAACACCCAAGGAGGTGCCTTTGGATGTGAGGTAAATGCTTCCGTAAACAGATGAACTTGAGACTTACTGCCAGTGACCAATCAGAGTGCAGACACAACGCACGAATAATGTGTGCACTAGATAATGAACAGACATGGTTGTGCCTAATATGTATCTTCATAATTCAATACTCTGTGTGTTATAATGATACAGTACAAGCAGGCTACATGGACAAGAAGTGTTCATTTAAGGAGAACTCTATTGCTGGACAGAGAGATTGGAGTCAATGTTTCTACAGGAAATGGAGTCGCAAGAAATTCAGGCTGGAATTTGGAGTTTGGAGAGTTATGATGATGTTCCAGAAGATGATGACATCGCTATATTTGAATAAATGTAGATTTTTGTACATGCATAAATGTAGATTTTATACATGAATAAGAGAATAAACATAGATTGTTATACATATGTAAATGTAGATGGTCATATATGAAGAAATAAGACATCTCCCGAAAGTAAGCCCTATGGCGTCTTTTGGAGCAAAAATTAATATAAGACCTGATCTTATTTTCAGGGAAATATGGTATGTATGGCCTTTATATGAAGAGGTTTTGTCTTCTAGGTTCATTTAGTGCAAGAGCATGTGTAAGCAGCCAGAGAAGCTTAACGTTCTCAATCATGTCCAGAACAGCTTGCTGCCTTCGCCATGTATTCCAGGGACCTCCCTGTATGCTGCAGGGGACCATGAGTCCTCCATGGCACTGTAAGTCAGTATTAGTAAGGGACACTGTGTTAGCTCTCTGTCACTATAACAAACACCTGAAATAATCAGCTTAGTAAAAGGAGAGGCTTGTTTTGGCTTACAGTTTTGGAGGCTTATTTTGGCTCAAGCAATTGATTGGACTCATTGCTTTTAGGCCTATAGCAAGTCTAAAAGCAATGTGGGGCACAGAACAGAGCAAAACCACTTATCTCATGGTCAGGGAGCAAAAAAAGAAAGAGGAAGTAGCTGGGGGTCCCACAATCCCCTTTGAGGCCCCAATCCCAATGACCTGAAAACTGTCCCCTGTGGCTTACCCCTTGAAGTTTCCACCACCTTCCAATAGCAGCACTCCAGGAACAAGGAGCCTTTGGAAGCCATAGAAGTCCTAGGCTCTAGCAGATGCCTATGTTAAGCTCAGTCTCCTGCTATAAAATGTGAATGGTGCAGAGCACGGCACCCACAGGAAGTCCTGATGTCTCAGCGTGAGATGATGCATCCCTGCCTCCCACTAGACTATGTGTCTCTGCTCACTAATGCATTTCTTGTCATAGAAGAGCAAGAATAGCTTTTCCTCGTCCTTGCTAGGATCATAGCTGGGGCCCCTATAACAAAAAACAGGTTAGTAAGAGAAAAGCACTCAAATTTATTTAATGTAACTTATGTGACACAAGAACCTTCATAGAAACAAAAAAGACCTGAAGAAAGAGTTAAACCTGTTTTTCATGGTAGGTTTGGTGAACAGTGGGCAGGCATAAAGATGACGGGGCAAAGAGTGTGATCTAATGGCGATAAACTGCGGGAATTTAGCAAGGCCTGTTTGCTCAAGTTCTTTTCTGTGACTCTACGAGTTCAGAGACAAAGATACTCCTTTCCTCGGGTACACGGAGGGCGCCTCTCCCCTGAGCATCTTATCCCCTGCTTCCAGGGAGAAGCAAGAAGAAGGTAGAGACCTTCCTGCTTCTGCAGTTTTCTCAAATCCCACTGGTTAAACAACTTAATATGCCAATATGCCAGATCTTGAGGCAGGCTGCCCTGAGCCACCACTACTGTCTGCTTTGCTCTCTCAGTCCCTATAGGTCATCTGTGTCCCCACTCTTAAGTCCTAGACGACCCACTGCTCACCCTCCGTATCCTCCCTGCAGCCTGTAAGTCTGTTCTTTGCCTCTGAACGCACTCTGCATGCTCCTGCTTTGTGGAACCTAACAGCGGGAAGGAGCTGGAAACCTTGTGTGAGACACCAAAGGGCACAGAAAGGTCATGCAGTGGAGTGTTTCAGAGCACAGGAACCAAACAGACCTGGATTTGAATCCTGACTCAATCACTTACTAACTGTGTACCCTTGGACAACACACCTAACCTCTCCGAGACTTAACCAGCCTATCTGAGCCTCAGTTTACGCAAGGGTAAGGTAAGACTTATTGTAAAGTCTACATCATCAGATTGGTGTATGGATTGAATGGGATGCACGAGGTATCACTAGACACCCCAGATGTCAGCCTCTGTTAGCACTGTTATTATTAATAAGAGGGCAAGGAGCGGTGGATGACTGCACCTCAGAATCAGTGAATTGTAGAGCAACGAGACATGGGCCCAGAAGACCCGAGCTTCAAGCTTTTCTCTCTCTGTGTGAGGTTAGCGGACTCACAGCACTCTAAGCCTCAGTTTCCATAAGTTGTAAGATTGTGACAATAATAATAATAAAATAACAACAACAACAATAATAATAATGCACCCTTCATAGGGTTACTGGATGCATTAATGCACATTAAGGTGTTTCCCAAACTACAAAGAACCATATAAATATCAGTAAGTATCGAATGCACGCAATTCTCAACATTTCTAAGATTGGTCCTGACAAGTTGAAAAGGAATAAATGGATTCTCTAAGATTAGAAATGAAAGCAAACGAGGCTCAGTTCTCACACTTTGTAATACGCAACTCAACAAAGCCCAGGCCTCTACTCGATCCCCTGAGCCAAAAAGGATCCACAAGTTTCCTCACTGAGTTAGGAACACAACCAGATGGTCGGGCTGGATTCAGCAGCTGCTGCTGTTTACCTGCCGTAAAATCTCACACTGCCTGTCTTAGTCACATTGTCACGGCAGAGACACAACACTCAACCTCCACAATCTAAAGCAGAAGTTTATTCTGGCTCACAGTTTCTAGAGGTTTCAGTCCACAGCTGGCCGGCTCACGGCAGAACAGTGTGGCACAGAAGCATCACGGAGAAGCACCTGCTCACGGCATGGCCAATGGGAAGAAGAGAGCATCAAGGGAGGAGCCGGGAAGGCAGACAGAGCCTTCCAGTCTCGCTCCCAGTGATCTCCCTCTTCAGGCCAGGCCCCATCTCCTAACAGCAAGTCAGCTACAAGCCCCTACAATCCAATCACCTTCCAATAGTTCCTGCCTATAATCTCACGAGGCTTCGGGGGGACATCTAGATATAAGCAATAACCCTGTCTCCAGAGGCATCCGAACATTGAAGTTACTTTACTGACTTTCATAAAAAATGGCATTTGTGAAAGTTGAACCAATATCGCAGGGCAAAAGAAAAAGAGGGTAGAAAATATGATATTGTGTTTCTTCCCTTGGGAAGCCTTCATTCTTGGCTCTTGAGATTCTTTTTATTGTTTAACTTCTTTTCGGTATTGTAGTTTGGCATTTTATTTTTTAAAGTGTCTCTGACCTCTGCTGACTTTGCTAATCTACACGGTATTTTCCATCACTACCCTAAGTAAATATTACTGATTTGAATGCTAAAGGCCAGGAGCAGCTACCCCCACAAGGGAGGAGTGAGTGGGCAAGGTGGGATTTGTGATCAAGATGTTACTAACCACTTCTAATCAGGCCCAGGATGATGCCTGCGAAAGTGGAAGTGCTCTGTGGGTCCTGAGCTGTAACTCCAGGTCTCCTCTCCCTCCACTCCTCAGCTGTCCTCAGAGCCACTTGGATGCAAGCAGCTCGACAGTCATATAAAATGGAGATGGCTTAGGACAGCTTAAAGTGCTGGTCCTCTAGGGACTAATCTGCGAAAAATCTAAATTTAGCCATTGCAAAGAAAATCTGGTAGCAGAATTCCAGGCTTGCCTCAAGAAGGATTAAGAAGAAGAGCCAGAAGACCATTTCTGCAGTAATATGTTGCACAATAGTGCAAAATCTTTCAATCACTTCCTTGATCTTTGCCCACTAGAAGGAAACTGAGGCCAATGTACCCTCTAACAGAGGGAGGAGGGAGAAGCCAAAGAAAACCTGTGAAGTGTGAGGAATCCCATGCCTCTAAAATTTTCTACATGTTTGTGGAGGTCACGGCACTAACTCAAAGGAAGAGAAGCAAGTCGGCCTTAGGAATGTTCTGTGTCGCCCAGGCGGCCACAAGGAGGAGGGGAGGGAGCCTGCTGACCCAGGGGCTCGGTAAACAGTACTCTGATAAGCAGAGCCCTTCTGAGAGCTTAGCCCCTGCCAGACTGCACTTTATGCCCAAGCTACGCAACCCATGAAGGACAAGAAAGGAAAATTGTAAGTTACTCACCTAAGTAACTTAGGAAATTAAAGTCTACAAAAATTAAAAATTAAACCTACAAAATTAAAAACTGTACTAACATGACAGCCACATTTCATTAGCAAAATAACCGTGTGCATTTATTTCAGTCCCTGGTAAGTACACAATCACAAGAACCAGTGGTGATGTTACAAAAGACACGAGCGTGTAAATGTATAAAAGGCAAATGAGGCAAGTTGGGAAGAGTGTGTGTGTGTGTGTGTGTGTGTGTGTGTGTGTGTGTGTGTGAGAGATGTAGTGCTGAGGAGCAGACCTGGGTCTTGCCCCTGCCCGGCAAGCACTGTATCTCTGAGCCCCATCCCCAGCTTCTCAATGAGTATTCTGAACTGACCAAAACAGAAAAACAGCCTTTAATGAAAGAGAAGTCGGCTATGAAGACACCTGGCTGACCTCATCACCCTTAACGGGCGCTGGGCACATAAAGGCCCAGGTGAACAGGTGGCCAGGGCAGCAATTCATAAGGGAGGGGAAACATCTCTGAAATAAACTGGAAACCTGCCATGCCCAGCTCCTGACATACTGGGGAAAGATGCCTTCATCCTGCTGGGCCAGATCTGCTCCCAAGCGAAGTAAATATTAAACAAATACTTGAAGAATATTCTTTCAAGGAGGTGGTGAATTGTTTGCCTGCTTGGAGCGCCAAGCTTCCTTTGGGATGCCTCTTTAAACCTGGAGGGCTTAAGGCTACAAAGAGGGTGAGAAATGTTTCTCTTCTTCATCCTCTAACACGGGCCCAATGCCCTTGGGCTGCCAGGGTTAGGAAAAGGCGGAGCATAGGGGTGGGGGACAAGAAAAGAAGGGGAATCGAGCCAGGTCTGCTCACTCCACTCCCCCAGTGTCTTAATCTTGCCTCCCGGCAGGGACAGGCTAGAATGGGATAACTCTAGCCTGAGCACTTTTAGGTGCCAAAATTTCTGCTTGTTGCATTATACACATTCTTTCTCAATTCTCATAACAACTTTTGGAGGTGGTTACCACTACATGACTTACTAGATTAGGGCTACGCCTTATCCCTATTGCCATTCCCGCGTGAGTGTCCAGCTGCCAGGTCTGGCTCAGTGGCCTCCACAGCACCAACCATCACCACCTGGGCCAGCCAGAGTCTTGCCTGGGAGGGCCAAGGCCTTCCCCTTGTGACTGTAGGGCAGTGAAGCGGCTCTGGCATCTTCCACCACTTCTAGACTTAGCTAAAACACAGCACGTGAGATCCAGTTCCCCAGCTGCCACCCAGAGGGCCAGAGAAGCAACCCAGCAGCAGTTCCTGCGGGGAGTTACCTTCCCATCAGAGCCCCAGTGTAACAATTTCCTCTCCCTCCTTCCACTCAAGGACTGCTGGAGCCTGCCTGTTCCTACCTGAAGACCCTCATGTGGCTGGGTAGATAACCTGCCCACTGCCAGCTGTCAGCGCCCCCTGGCATTTCTTCCCAGAGACCTCACTGTCTCTATTCTGAGGTTACATGATCCCAACTAAGCCTCAGCCTCAGTTTCCTAGAGAGTCTAGGCTTTCTACTATGTTCATACTCAGTGCTTTTATTTCATTATTCTTTGGGGAGAGTGTTGGGGATCAAACTCGGGGCCTTGTGCCACTTGCTAGGCAAGCGCTCTACCACTGAGCTAAATCCTCAACGCCTATTTCATTATTCTTAATAACACGGTAAGCCTTCCACCCAAAACAGAAGCTAGAACCTTGACATAACCTTCACTAACTACACGATCCACATATCCTATCCTCTGCCCAAGGTGACTATCACCCAGAATTCCTTTACTTTTAAAAAGGTGTAGCTTTATTGTACCAATTTGCATTTCTAGACAATTTTACATTTATTGTTTTAGCTCTATAAAAATATACCATATTGTATAAATTTGGGGCATTTGTTTTCACTTAGTGTTTATTCTTTTGTTGCTGGAACTTATTCACACTGCTGCAAGTCAGCATAGTTAGTTTACTTTTATGCCATATAATAGTTGTGCAGATATAACACAATTTATGCACCTACTTTCCTGTTGTGGGCATTCCCATTATTTCTAGTTTTGGCACCAGAACAGTGCAATTGTGAGTGTTCCTTTACATGTCTCCAGTTTTACACCCATGAGGCTTTCTCTTAGGTTGCTCCCTAGGAGTAGAATAGCTGGGTCATCTGTAAATAAAAGTTCAGCTTTCGGAGATAATGCCAAACTGTTTTTCAAATCACTTGCATAAATCTATCCCCATTCTATCATACTGAGAGTGTTCCCTAAAATCCAATTTTTATAGTCCCCCTTGTTCTGATAACTGCCAAAAATGAGAACTGTTGGTTGACAGCTAACTTTGCTATGTCGCCTCTGGGTATTTGCATATTTAAGAGGAGGTTTGGAGAGGCAGTACTTTCAAAGCTATGACTTCTCAAACTGACTGTTTCAGGGCCTCTGACTCTGTATGCCACACCATATGCACTCATGCAGTGCTTCATTGAGATACTTCCTGAGTCTTGAGGCTGTGCTGGGCCTAAAGATGCAGGAGTAGGAGCCAGAGGCCCTGCCTTCAAACATTATAAAGTCTGATGTCCAAGGAAGACCAGGAATCCATTACGTTGGACTCGGGCGCTATCTCTGGCTTCCTGTTTCTTTTTCACATTTTCCCCCAGATGAATCAGGTCACTCAGGCTAATAGCAGAAGGCACTGGAAGCCTTCAGGGCAATGGGCAAGTGCACACCAACCTCAGTTTCCCAAAGGCACAAAACCTCCAGAAAGTTTCAGCAGGGTCATTTGCTGTCGTAACTGCTGTCTGGACCACTGTAAATTTCGGGGAACGTCTGTTTCCTCCTGACAAGGACAACCAGTTCCGTGGTGAGTCATCCCCCAAACTCCCCCACTCTAGAGGCTGGTGAACTGTCCCTCTACCCAGTTACACCCACACAAGGCTCTCTTTGGGATGGATGAACTGTCATTTGCACTCTTCCTGCCCCGTTCCCTATCCAAACAGCATTGTTTGTTGTTGTTTGGCTGCTTCTTCAAGTTGACTCTCTTCATGTGGCAGCAAGATGGATTTTGACTGCTCCAGACCTCTAGAGATTTTAGACTATAAAAAGAGTATTTTTCTAGATGCCTGATAAAATACCTGGAGAGACTTCCCAGGCATTCAATTCAGTATCCCTCTTGCAGCTTCTTGGCAGCCCCAAACTTTGCCCTTTAGTTAAGCCTGTCTTCCCGGGATTGTGCCCTAAATTCCATGATTATCCCTTCCTCCACGCCCATTAACACTTCTACTATTTTCACTCCCAAGAAAATAATATCCAGATAATTTCCTGCTAAGATGTTATGCTGTAACAGACCATTTCATCCACTAATTCTCCAGGGTGTATTTGAAAACATGAATCAGCTGCCCTGTGCTAGGGAATATATTGCGATGGCATTCCAGGGTCAGCGACAGCGCAGTGGGATGTGTGTCTGGCTCCACAGGTGTGTGGTGTTCAGGGTTTTCCTCATTTTCCCAAACCTCATCACGAAGTGACTACCTGCTCCAATCACAGAGTCCACGTCAAAAAATACCTAGCCTCTCATCACTGGTTCTACTAGTACATGTAAATAAGAAAGTAGAGAGGTTAAATAAGAAAGAGAGAGATTTAAATATAAACAAATGAAAACCCTTGCTTTTCCCTCAAGGAAAACAAGAAAGAAACTGCTTCAGAAAAGAAATCAACTAATTCAGTTGTAGGGCAATTACAAATGATTGTTGCTTTTTGAAAAACTGGGATGGATGGGAGTTAAAATATACAAACCTAAGAAATATAAAGAATGATCACAAACACTAGTTCTCTAAAAGATTACTTCAAATGGCCAACTCCAAAAGTCTATTAAAATTCCATCTGCAAAAATTACAGTGAACTTTCTAGAAATTTGGCTATGTACTTTCGTCTGCTTCCTACATAAATTATAGACAAACTTCTACTCCATTATTTTATCAGTGTCAGACGTTTACTAGCCAACTAGCACTTGGTCATTATTTCTCCATTTCACATCATGTTAGAGGGAGATTTTTGTCGCTGATAAGAGTGGACACTTCCCGGGCACGTGACAACATGATATTGAAAGTGGTCGCCTTTGGTGAGCTATGTTCTCTTAGTAAAGGCTACAATGATTTCACTCAGGAGATCATGGTGGTTCTGACACAAATTCTAGAGTCAGAATCAGGACGGAGGGCTACTGTCCATTCGTTTCTCTGAGTTTCTGATCTTAGATCTGGCAGGCTTGAAACATCCTGTCTAGCATGCTTAAAGGAAAGCACTTGATCCACCCAGTTCAGTGTCCCAGCAGATGTATCACATGCTGTTTTCTTCCTGACAGGAATTCAGTTCTGAGTGTGACTGCAAACAGGATAAACAAACCATTCATACAGAACGAGTGGACATTTTATTTTGCCTCCCACCTGATTTTAGCAGAACCCTGGGTATAATACATTCATAAACTTGAAACGCTTTAAAAATATTTGGGGCACTCTGCTTCCCAGGGAGACAATGAAACAGGAAATCCTTTGAATAATTACTTTTTTTTAATTTTTGTTTTTAGTAATACATGTTTGCAGTACATAATGATTACATTCCTCATGGGGAATTGGTACACGTATGTAACACATCTTAATTCCTTTCACATCCCCTTCCACTCCTCTTCAGCCTTTCTTCTATCTCGCGGTCCCCTTCTCACTTGTGAAAGATCTATCTCTCTGTTTCCTATTATCTACCTTTCATTTTGCTTTTTAATTTATTTATACTTTGGGTTTCTCATATAAGAGAAACCATGCAGTATTTAAGCTTGCATGTCTGATTTATGTCACTTAACATTATGGTGGCAAGGTACATCTATTTTCCTACAAATGATTTCAGTTTATCCTTCTGCATGGCAGAGTAGTACTCCACTGTGTATAAATATCATGTTTTCTTTATCCATTCATCTGTTGATGCACATACAGGATGCTTCCAAGATTTAGCTATTTTGCATTCTGCTGCCATAAACATGGATATGCATGTATTACTGTAATATGATGTCTTTAACTCTTTCAGGAAGACTGAATAAATACTTCTAATCAAAGCTGCTCCAAACTGGATTCTAAAATCTCCACTGACACCACTGTATCGCTTAGGCAGCCCACTGAACCAGCCACCCTTAGGTATGACTCTGGGACCAGCCTATGCCAGCCTCACATTGTCTTAATACCCAAGTCCTGTTCGTTGTCAGAAGCACTCCATCAATGTTAATCAACATATGCAAATTTGGTGCCATACAAATAGCCTCATTACACAGGTGAGGTAAAGGAAATCAAACGCAAAGGAAATTAAATGGTAATCCTCTACAGAAATGTGTAGATCTGACAAATGCAGGGCAGGAGCCAGGAATTTCTGGGTCTAAATCTCATGTTTTTGTGGCAGGCAGTTTTGTGCTGCTAGTGTCAACTTGGCTGTATAGTCTTGCTCATTGTCACTGTACCTGGTCCTTAGATCTCTTGACCAACAGGTTTAAAAAACATCATCCAAGCTGGGTATGGCAGCACACGCCTATAATCCCAGCACTTGAGAGACTGAGGCAGGAGGATCATCACAAGTTAAAGGCCAGCCTGAGCTACACAGTGAGTTAAGGAGGTTAACAGCTTGGAGGTCACAGGGTAGAAGCAGGGCTTAACCCCAAGAGTCCGACAGCACAGCTGGGCTGTTAATCACTGACTTGTACCCACTCTACGTGACAGCAGAAGTTTAGGAGACGCTCTAGAAGATCACAGTGACTGTAATGAGGCGGGAGCAGGGCTGTGAGAACAGACACCAAGTTTTAATCATGCAGTAGTGGCATCTCATTATTGGGCAATAGGTCACAGCTACAAGTTTGGACATCAATTCCAGGAGCCTAATGGGTTGACACTAAAACCTCAGCACCACCCACACAGCAGGCAGCTTCTGGGGTCAAGGCTATCTGCTGTCCTATACAGACTTCTTCTGTGCACTTTTTCCCATTTTCAGCGGAACAGAAAATGATTTTGTTTTACATGTTTCCCTCCACCCTGAACACTCCTTTGAATGTGGGTTCCTGGACTGGATCCAGGCATGGTAAAAGACATTACTGGACAACTGATGAAGTTTGAAAATTTCCATAGTCAATAGTAATATATTAATTTCTTTGTTTTGACAAATATTTAAAAGTTTCAAGTTGTTTTTTAACAGATGCAACCTCTGAACATGGCTACATCATTACTGCATTAAAATTCAAAGTTTATTTTAAAAAGGCTTCAGTTTAACTATTTTGAGATTTACTAGGTCTTGAATCAATCTGTTGTACAACTAAATAAATGTAGAATTGTTTTTAATTTTTTCTAAAATGATTGTTCAACTCACTAGTGAAAAGAAAAACCTATTGGTGTTTAAGGGAAACGCAGGTTTTGAATATGCTCATATTAAACACTATATATCCAGAAAAAAAATCACTTGGGAATTAGTCACAAAGTTTCATCTTCCAAATAAAGCGACTGCAATTTTGTATTACCATTGAGAAAAACAAATGAATATTATAGTTAGCCAGTGACAAGACCTGCCTAAATATAGCTTCCTTCTTGGCCTTCTGAACATCCTTAAATTCCAAGTATCAAAACCTAGCACATGTTTTGTACACAGCAAAGAGAAAGGGAAACGCTGACAAGTTATATAGGTATTTCAGCCATGGTCATGCTACTCATGTAGCAGTACGCCTCAGCAACACAACCTCGCTACAACACTACAAGACAACACTGCGAGAAAATTCTGTACTAACAAAAATTATGTCATAATGTGCCCCCCTCCCGGTACATCTGGAACATGTTGTGCTCAGAGTTTCCAGCTCTTTCCTTAGATTTGAGGAACAAATTTAAAAATGATAAGGATTGTAGTCAACATGGTACAGTCATCTGAACATCCTTCCCAGCTCCTGAACAGTCCGGCCATCAATGAAATGCTATTATTTCAACACTCTCATTATGGGAACATGAAAATAATTTCATGACTATTTTGTTGCTTAATCAGATGTCACTGGATCTGCCAGGAACTGCCAGCTCCTTCTCAGGAAGGCAGACACCCCCTGAGCTGGCTGACTGGCGGCAGCAGCTCTGGGTTGTACATAACCAAAGGTCATCGTAATGGCTCACTCTTGCTTGGTTGTGCTCACTCAGTTCCTGCGACTGAATCCTGACGAATGACCTGATGTGGTTCTGCTCACCCTAAGAGGTCTCTCTCTACCTTTAAAAACTAGTGGCACAGGGCCAAGGAAGGGGGCTACTTCAAGTTCTAGGGTGTACTCCACCTAGCACTAAAGGTTTCCTGAGAAGTGGCCATCAGACCTCCCACTGGCGGAACTGAACAAGAAGCAGGAGAGAAAGCAGACAAGAAGCGAGAGGGGCAACACAAAGTAAAGCTCACAAGGTGAGAAAAGGCCCAGCCAATTTCAGTTTCTGAAATCTTCGGTAAGTGAAAACAAATTTCAGATTCTCTCTTTTTTTTTTTTTTTGAGAGACAGGTCTCATCTGCCTCAGCCTCAAGATGCAAAGTGTGCATTCTTCTGTTGTCTATCTCATTTGGAAACAAGGTTGAGTCTAATTTGAATCTTTCTGAATATGAAGTTCAAGCTAAATAATCCTCTCCATTACTCCATCCCCAGATGTCTACCTAACAGGCCTCAACAGAACAAGGAGTACAAGCTTAGGAAGATTGGTTAAAGAGAATAAAAAGAGAAATAGTGGCGGATACAAAAATAAAAGAGTGGGAAGAGGAACGAGAAAGAATGAGAGCAAGTAGATGTGAAATCGAGCTCAAAGACGTGGATTGTGCTTGTGCTGGTCTCAGGTGCGCTGGGTAGCAGTGCATGATCACCCCCCACCAATCTAGAAGCAAGGGGCATCTACAACGCCTTCTTGCCTAGTAAACGGAATCTGCACTATTAGGTGCCACTGAGCTGGGCACTGTGCTGAGAACTTCAGAATTCGAGTGAGGAAAAAAATAAGTAATTGTCTACCAGGAAATGGAAATATTCTTGTTGCACTCTGGGAACCAGACATGGAGACAGACCTTAAAAGGGAAAGGGTTGGGGTGGGGATACAGCTAAAGGGCAGAGCACTTGCCTCGCATGCAGGAGGCCTTGGGTTTGATCTCCAGCAAGGAGAGGGAGAGGGAGGGATGGAGGGAAGGTTAGCTTCACTAGAAGGCATTCAAGAATAGCTGTCCTGATGGAAAGACTTCAGTGGCACTCAGCATATACAGCAGTACCTCAGTTCATGAGCTTAATTCATTCCATGATTCTGGTCACAAACCAAATTGGTTGACAACAGAATCAAGTTTCCCCGTAAGAGTCAATGTAAATAAGGTTAATCCATCCTGAACCATATGTATTTTTTTAACCACAAAAATACGAAACAAAATACAGTAGAGTATGAAGAAAGAGAACACTAACCTTGCTTGAGGCAACTTTTGGTATGGAAGCCAGGAAGCCAGGTGGGGAGGAGGTTATTATTTGGAGAGTCCCCCACCATAAGGACATCGGGGTCATCTCTTAGCGGCAGGGTTAGTTTTGACCAAACAAACTCTGCCTAATGTCACCTGTTTTTTTCTGCTCTGTATAACCCTCCAGAATGACAGACTATGTAATCGTTCATCAGCTTCAACACTCTGTTCATTATAATTATGTTGGGGTGGTGCTTCTCAAAGAAATCCTGGCACTCATTCCATTTTACCATAATGGATTTTATCACATCGCTGCTAACCTCCTTGTTGTCTTCCTCTTCCTCAGTGGAATGCTTCTCACCAAGAGACTTTCGCTGCTCAATCTTCCCCAATCTTCTGCTCAACCTCCCCCAATCATCCTGCGATGTAGGCTCTGTTCAGGGCTCTCCAGAAGAGCCCTGTTTCATTGCAGTTGAACACTTGTTGAGCAACATATCCTTCTGCCTTCATGAATTCAGCAAATTCTTTTTTGTAGGCTTCTCCAACAGCCTTGTCAGAACTGGAAGCCTCAGCATGTCTTACCACACTGTGCATGCCACTTCTCTTGTGGAACTTATCAGACCACCCGTTACTGGCTTTATACTCATCACTCGTTGCACTCCTAGAGGGGATTTCCTGCAGTAAATCACTGTGCAGTTTCACAGATCATAGCTTCACTGACGCTATCACCTGCCAGCTGTTTCTCCTTCACCCACACTAACAAAAGTGTTTCCACCTCTTTCAGCTCTTGTGTCCTCTGCTTGGTTAATGTTGTTATTTCTTTTGCCACATCAGCTCCTTTGATGGCATCTTTACTCTTCAAAATAGTTGAGATTGTCGACTTTGCCATCGTGTACTCCAAGGCCAGATCAGTCACACAAACACGACACTCATGCTTTTCTAAAATTTCCTTCTTCAAAGCAATGGATATTTTCGTCAAAACCTTACTATTCTTGCTCTGCAGTTTCTTGTTACCTTCACTATTGGTCTGTACAATTTTGTCACCTTCATTACCGCTCTACACTTTGTTTTTACCACCATGCTTGTTCTGCACTTTCTTTGGAGCCATACTGGATTGAAAACTGTACAGTACCCTATGTGCTAAAAAGCACACAAAAAGGCTTCACAGCAAGTGTGCACGTTTGTCTACCACCACGATCTCAACAACAGGAGGCTACGACCACACATCAGAGTGGAGAAGATGACCATGTCTTTGTTCACATGGGGAAGATGGCCATGGTCATGTTCTGATGCAGAATTCTCAAACATTAGCAAGATTTTGCCAAATGCTTCTGTCCGTGCACTAAACAGTTCACGAACAGAAGTGTTCATGAACTGAGGAGTTACTGCACAGATAAATACCTGGAAGCTGTACTGAGATCCTCTTTCACTAAAGTCCTTTCATCCTTATTTATCAGGTGTTTCACGATGTTAACCATCTTATCACACTCACCAACAGGCCACTATTCCAGCTCTCCAGGAACTTGCCAGGTAATGAAAAGCCAGACAAGAGCTCACCAGCTTCCAGCTCCCCCTCCACCAGGAGGAGGAGTCACCTAGGTGACGGCAGAGGGAGTTGCCTTCTGCAGGAAGCTCTTCCAAGGAACGAGTGCTGGGTAGGAAGGTCACCAAAAGCCTATCCAGCCACGACTTCTGTTAATAGGCGTGACTGCCGCCGTCGATCCTGGCTCCAATCACTGAGAACAGACGTAATCTCTGTAAGAATGCTTGGTGAGTCACGTTTTCTAGACAAACTGCCAACTGCAAGTTGCCAGAAGGCCGTTGTTTTGCAATAATTTTCCACCATTTTAATTAAAGGCCCTAACACAAGCTTTGCAACGCTTCATCTGTGTCAACCCTTCGTGAACTCATCTAGAATCCCGACACAACCAGCACGAGCAAGGCCCGGCGGAAGCTCGTTGGCCCTTGAAGGGGTGCGGGTGGCAAAAGCGGCAAGCTCACGATGGTCCAATTGCGCATGCGCGGATGCCAGGGGCGGGGAAGGCACCGGAAGTAGGGCGCCGATCTGGGAGCGCGCATGCGCATAAAGCGACGGGACGCCGGGGGCCCAGCTTCAGGAAGGGGGCGTGACACACGCAGTATGGCGTCCAACTTCTACATGGTTCGTCCTTGGATAAGTAGGCTCCAGCAGGTGCGGCCAGGGGCGGAGCCTTCCCTTCCCATCCCATCCCCGGCCCGGCCTACTCCTCCTCCGCGGCCCTCTCCTACTCCGCCCAAGTGTTTCGCCCGCGGCTCAACTGCCGCCGCCCGGCCCCGCCCCTCCTCTGAGCCCGGCCTGCCCCGCCCGCCCCGCCTGCCTGTCCTCGCCGCCGTGCTGCTCGAGTCTCGCGGGTCCCCTCCCTTGCCCCGCCATCCTCACTCTCTCCCCTCCTTCCCTCAGAGGATGTCCGGCTTCCAGATCAACCTGGTCCCGCTGAAGGAGCCGCTGGGCTTCATCAAGATCTTGGAATGGGTGAGTGCGGCCGGCGCGGCGAGAGGCGGGGAGCGGGGGACGGCGGGCGGGCCGGCCGGGCGTCGAATCACGAGTCGGGGCAGCCGGCCTGCAGCCCGAGCGCTCCGCCGGTCCCGGGGGGCGGGAGCTCACGTTTCTCCAGGCCCCGCCGCCGCCCGCGAAGGAAGAGCGGGTTTCCTTTCTGCTACAGGCCAACCGAAGTCCGCGGCCGACCGCGCCTGCTTCCCCAGTAGACCCGATCGGCGGAGCATTGCGCCCTGAATTTGCTTTGAAGGCTGGCTGTTGTTAAAAATAATGAAACTGAATCAGGGAGGCAGGCAAAAGAATTTTTCGGAAAACACGTCGAGTGAATTCGGTTCATTTTCTAGCATGCCAGGAAGGGGCTTCGAGTTTGTGTTAGGTCCTTGCAAGCAACATCCTGCTTGGGAAGTCAGTTTTAGTTCATTCGTGGGAACACTCACAATCGTTAACTTCAGAGGAGACTTATTAATTTGACCTTGGCAATGATCAATCTGCTTGGACGAGTTAGTAAATTTACCAAGCACGGAAGGTTTCCTTCGAACTTCGTGGCCCAGTACACATTTCGGTGATTTTCAGGGCCGTGTTAATAGACAGCTGGCCTATGTCCAGTGCGCAGGCAGGTTGTGTTTATAGTCAGCAACATTTACGTCTCTAACTCCTTCACCCTTTGTTTTAGTGATAAAGCACCGTAGTAAAGGAGAGTAGAAACTTCTATTTTCCTGCTAGGGTGTTTTTAAAAAGCAAAATAGAAACTCAGCTTCTCTGATGAGTACTTAACCTGATTTCCTGCGTACACCATTCCTCCAAAGTTTTGGCACTTTTCTGAAAATCGAAATAGTGCTTATTTCACACGAATGCCGATTATAAAGACACGAATTTTTATGCAGACCTGAGTCCGGGATTAAATAGAAGGACATTATTCTTTCATACAAAAATTAAAAATTGCAGAAGAGAAATTGCATTATTTAATTAGATTAATCAAGTGTGAGATTAGGAGACTGGGTGTATGGCCTTTCTGGAGCGCTTGCCTAGCATGTGTGAGACGCTGGGTTCCATTCTCAGCATTAGCAAAAAAAAAAAAGAGAGAAAGATTGGGAATCTTTCTCTAGTAGCCTTTGTTTCACTGAAGATTATAATTTATACTTTTCTTTCATTGAAGATTATAATTTATAATTAATTTAGATTTTTACTTAATGAGACAGTGTATGTTTGTGCTTATATTGTCAGTTTTTTTAAATTATAGACTGTTTTTATGGATTGGAAGTACTAGTGATAAGTTCATTAATTTTCTGATGTATTCGAGAGAAAATACCTTAATCCTTAAGCTTAATCCTTAAGCTTAAGGAAATACTTTCAGTTTTATATTATGCAGGAAATAATTTTGTGATAAGACTGTATATGTTAATGCTGTAGTGAATATTTACTCAGCAAATATTTGAGTGTATGTTATATACCAGCACTGTGTTAAACTCTAGCATACAGAAATGAATAAAAATGATCTTTTTCTCATGATTTCTTAAGGATGGAGGATGTGAAAATACTTTATGAGAAATACCATAATGAAGGTGTCTACAAAGTATAGGGGAAAGGAAGGAGAGATAAGCTAGGGAGAACTTCATAAACAAAAGAACACTGGAAGGATGAGCACTTGTTCACTTGGGGAGTAGGTGAGGGTGGCTTTCCAGGCAGAGGGCATCTGATGTTCATTGGGGTGAAAAGTTGGAGCAGCCTAACCCTGTAAGTGAACTGAAAGAAATTAGGAGTTGGCTGGAACCTATACAAATTGGGAAAGAGGGTGTGATTTGAGATGATTTTTGACAGGTTCCAAAGGGCTTGCTGTTTTGGAGGTTAATCTTGAAAACCTGGACCCTTGCCTTAGGAAAGTACCTATGTGCTAGGTATAGAATTCGGGAGTGTTTATTGGATAGTTTCCACTGAAGCCCAGAACCCAAGTGAATAATTAGATTTGCCTTTTAGAATTTTTTATTTGGTTAGCAGTATAGAGGATGGATTGGAAGGGCCAGAATTGGAAGAGAGAGATACATTGCATGAGAAGTTATTAAGGCTTAAAATCAGTTGCACTGAAGATGGAGAGGTTTAGAAATTAGAATGTATTTAGAAGATGAAGGAGGACTCAAAGATGACTGCCATATTTCTGGCTTGGGTTAATAGTGGCCTCATTATCCAAGGTAGGTCACTAAGTGGAAGGCCAATAATGATATAAAAGATCTTTAAGATCATAAAATGGTATCATCCTGTATGCAGTTATATATGTGAACCCAGAGTTTAAAATACAAGTATGGGCTAGAGATGCAGCATACAGCTGCCAGCAAAGAAAAGAAGGAATCACTATGAAGATGGAGAGCAATAGCATCTTGGCATCACTGTTAGAATTTCAAGAAGAGTACTCGTAGAGTTAGGAGCAATGGAGAGGTTGAGTAAAATAAGGACTAAAATGTGTCCTTTGGTTTTGGTAGTCAGGAGGCTGTTGATGGCTTTAGCAAGAGCAGTTGCATGTTCCAGTCAAATCAGAAGCCAGATTGAAATAGGCTGAATGAATATCTGGTAAGATGATGAAGACATAGAATATCTATAATTTATGAAGTTGGGAGAGCATTCGGTGGTATTATTAAAAAAAAAAAAAGTGAGTAATTCAGCTTACAACTCAGTTGCTTGAATTCTGTCCACGGAGACAACCATTGTATTTGGTATGCAGCAAGCCTTTGCACTTTCATCACACAAAATATTAAGTGTGTCAGATTTAATAAAAAATAATTTAACTGCTTCAGCAAACTCATTCTTAAATGAAACTTTTTTAACTGCTAGTGTGTGGCAATGAAATACATTTTGATACTAATGCTGATTCTTACTAAGCCTCAGCAGTTTTATCTTCCAATGCATCTGCTTAATCAAGGCAAATGTCAACACAGTAGAAAATGTAAACAATGCCTTAATATTCTTATGCAAAGGTTTTACTTCTGTGGGTTTATGAGTTTTGGGAGCTCTCAGGAGTCTGTATATTGAGAGTTGCTGTTTTAATATAAAGGAGACATTATTGAGGATCAGAAACAGAATAGGAAAGGCTATTACCTACTATCTGGATTTATGGCTTACCTAGAGCTCAGTACTTATGCAAGGGTGAAAAAAGAAATAGCCATGTAGCAACTAAAACTTGGGCCAGTCTACTTGCTGGCTAAAGGTCTAGATTTGTGATAATTTAAATTTTCTCAATGTTGGTGGTTTGGGAGCTCCCATCATAAGGTGTGGTGAACTAGGGGACTCATAAGCCCTAGTAGAAATGACCATAAAACTAGACAGGAATAGAAAAGGTGGGGGGGGATATCAAAGCTGAACCTCTATCAAATGCCAGAAAACACATGAAGGAAACTAATTTTTATATAAAAGCTCAAGATTTATCAGTTGTGACAAATACCATCAGTTTTCCACAAAGTGACGGACACACTTAAAGACAGCCAGGTAGATCAACAGTCAAGATATTGAGTCACTCCAAAAGACATGAAAATAATTGAATAGCCTGAAAATTACTTTAAAATAAATATATTTAGGTCCTTTGGAGATTTACAGTTCCATATACAGCTTAACAAGTGTTTTAAGAATAAAGATGACATTAAAAAAAGAATAAAGATGACATAAAGATGTTTTCAACACGTAATGATTATGAGTTAGAAAAATTTATTCCAGCAGAAACATTAGGGTTTACTTTTTGTAATCCAAATGCCTAAGAGTTATAGAACTATCTAGCAGACTCTTCAGGACTATGAGAAGCAAAGGGAGGAGAATGAAATAAGCACTTTGTAAGTGACTTCATTGCTTATTTCATTGAATAGACTGAAATAGCTGCATTAATAACAAAACATTTTTAAATTAATATCTTTAGTAAAGGCTTGAGAATTGATCCATAAAAATCAGTTCCTTGGCTCTAGGCATCTAATCTTATGATTGAAAAGACAAACACTGTCAATAGTTCATTTTAAGTACTAAATGAACATTTGATTTAGTAAAAACAGGATATATAATCTACATCTAAAGATTTCACTTACATCTTTGTGTGTGTGTGTGTGTGTGTGTGTGTGTGTGTGTGTGGTACTGATAATTGAACCTAGGTCCTTTGTACTGAGCTGTATCTCCAGCCCTTTTTTTCCTTTTGTTTTTGAAATTTTGACACAGAGTCTCACTAGGTAACCAAGTTGCCTGGCCTGGCTTGGAACCTATAATCCGGTTTTAGCCTCCCAGAGTGCTAGGATTAGAGGATATCAGCTACCATGCCTGGCTCAATCTTATTGTTTCCATAAACTAAACATCGGACAGAAAGATTTAAGTAGATGACTTCAGCTTAATGATGAAACCTGATAGCAGTGAGTGACTAGAAACATGTGAACATGTAAGTTAGATGAATTCCAGTGTTCCCCAGGAGAATCCTCCGAATGAGCAGGGTCTAGGAATAGGAGTTAGACTGTGACTGTGGCTGGTCGGACTGGACCGGGACTGAAAATCCCAGTGGTCTCCAGTTTTTACGTCATAAATTCCTGTCTGCCTTCTTTTGCCCAGAGTCCCAATTTGCAGCTATAATTTAGGTGCGTATTTTTATATGTTAATATCTTAAAGCATATTATATACTCAGTAAAATTCATTCATATTTTTAAATCCCAATTTCATATACTATTCTGGTAATTTCTAAGTGTTTTTTGCCAAATTCTTATAATTTGGTTAAGGAGAAGCTGTTTTTACATCGTAATATGGCTTCTATTCTTTTTTTATATATTATCAATTTCTTTGAAAACTGCTTTGTTTTTGAGACAAAGTCTTGCTCTGAGTCCAAATGAAGTAACTGCTCGTAGAACCATCCTCATAAAGTAAATGAATGGAACAAGCTGTTCAGAAGAAAAACAAGAGTATCTTACTGATAACTACCCAGTAACCTGCTGTCCTGAAGGTAAGACAGTAGAGAGTAGAGCAGGCTGAAGGACATGCTGTTGTCCTGAATGGCATCTGTCACTTGAGTCCCAGCTGATTGTTTTATGAGAATGTGGGTCCAGTGTTAGTTTTCCCACACATACTCAGGAAAAGCAGGAAAGGCAAATTTTTAAGTGCAGTACTGTATCCTGATAATAAAATGTTGACAATAAATTCACATTTTGAAAAGTAAATACTGGAAAGACTACACAAACATATCCACAGGCAATAGAGCTTTAATTTCATATTTAAGTCTACAAGTGCATGTAAATAGACATTTGAGTATTTTCTACTTGTGCCATAGATAGCTTCCAACCTAAATCAGAGTGGCAGTAGGATATAGGGAGAAGTGACATGGTTGAATTGTTGATTCTTACTTTGTGCT
>PVJO010000664.1:47564-218206 GCA_004026905.1 Hystrix cristata
TTTTTTTTTTTTTTTTTTTTTTTTTTTTTTTTTTTTTTTTTTTTTTTTTTTTTTTTTTTTTTTTTTTTTTTTTTTTTTTTTTTTTTTTTTTTTTTTTTCCTTTTTTCTTTTGAGACAGTATCTGGCTTTGTAGTTCATGCTGGCCTCAAATTTAGAGTGATCCTCCTCCTGCCTCAGCCTCCTGAGTGCTGGGATTACAGTCATGCCTCACCACACCCAGCTATGAGAAGACAGCTTTGAAGTGATGGTTATATAAGACTCAAAAATATGCTTTTATTTCTAAGTTTTAGAAATTTAAATTTTTCCTGAATTAAGCGGGTAGTCAGCATTTGCTGTGCGCCAGGTCTTCTCCCAGGTAGACGCTGAAAATCTCAATCAAGACTAGGTACAAAGATGTGGCAGCTTGGCAAAGTGGGCAGTAGAGGTGCTTGTTTTAAAAGCAACACTGATAGTACAGTGCAGTATCCCCTTTATTCGCCAATTTTTTTTTTATTAATCAGGAAAATTTTTTATACAGTATTTTGTGTTTTATATAGCAAATACATGAAATACAGTAGTTTAGTATGTAAGAGAGAGAATGTCTGTGATGGCCCAGGAGATAGTGAGTTCTGCCACAAGGAATTAGGGCGAGCTGATTAGAGAGTGGAGGCATTCCCAGCCAGCGAGACATACACATGGAAGACGTAAATACGCCGTGTGTGTCAGGAGCAGTGAGCAGTACTGAGTGACAGTCACGCGGTCCTGGCAGGGAATGTGTTGCAGGTAAATCTAGAAGATAACATTAAAACTAGATCAGCCATGTGATTTATGCCAAGTTGAAAAATAGGGGCTTTTGAAAAAAACATAGAACTGGAAAACCAATGAGGAAGTCTGGTTAAACAGGAGCGACACGATCTGATTGCTTTGTCTTGTTTTGAGAAAGGACCTTGCCGTGTAGCCCAGGCTGGGCTCGAATTCATGGCAGTTCTCCTGCCTCAACCTCCCCAGGGCTGGGATTGCAGGTACGCGCCACCATGCGCAGCCTGATTTTTCTTTCACATGAATGTGACATCACTCTTAAGTAGTTTTGCCCAATAAAAATACAATGCAAATTAAAAAATGCAAACCACGCAGTAAATTTATTACCCACACTAAAAAACGGGTGAAATTAATTTTAATGTATTTTACTTAACCCAATATATTCATATTATTTCAACAAGTGAAAAATATAAAAATTACTAAGAAGGTATTTCCCCTTTCTCTTACTAAATGTTCAAAATCTGGGGTGTCTTTTACACGTAGAGCACATCACATTAGACTAGTCACATTTAAAGTGTTCAGTAGCCACAAATGCTGGTGGCTACTTTACTGGATACTGCCACTTTAGAGCCCACACTAGATGGTGAGTATGATTCGAACGAGGTTAGAAATGACAGGAAGCGTCTGTTCTCTTGGTTTAGTCCCAGTGAAGAATGGCGAGGGCGTCAACAAAAATGGTCATAGAAGTGATGTAGACAGAGCTTTTAGAAAATGGTTTCTATGTAGTCTTACACAATGTTTTTATTTTTAAACCAGCATTGTATTTCTAGGACTCATCTATGTTGACAGGGGTAGTTCTTAGATAATTTTTGCTATATGACTTCCCTTTGAAGGAATATACTACTGTATCTTCCCAATTTTCCTGTTTTTCCCCTTCCCACTTTGATATTATAAACATTGTCACTGTAAACATTTGTATACATGTCTTAGTACAAAGAGCAAGTGACTCTCATAGATCTATAGGTTAGTAGAATTGTTGTGATATTATATTTATTGCAAATACCTTTCACCTAGTTAGTAGCTTGCCTTACATTCAAAAGCTGACTTTTGATCTTAAAAGTCTTTTTTCTGAAAAACTAATCTCCTGTGGTTAGTGCTTTTTGAAAATCCTAAATTTTTCCTCTCTGTTTGATCACAGATTTTCCTGTGTTGTTTTGTTTTGTTTTGGAGACAGGGTCTTGCTTTGCAGCTCAGGGTGGCCTTAAACACACTATGGAGCCTCGAACTTGCAGCAGTCCTCCTGCTTCAGCCTCCCACGTGCTGCAATTACACCATGCCCGGCAGATTTTCCCTTTTTAAGACTTACTTTCTGCATTTAAGTGTGCTGATCATTGTCTGTTCTTATATTCATTGTCTGTTATTGCCTGGTGGATTATTCTCGCCAAGCAGTTTGGAACAGGACATTTGTCACCTCAGTTTCTGTCAGGTGGATGGAGTGACAGAGCAGCGTGGTTCCCTGGAGGTTGCAGTCAAGCTGCTGACCCGTCTGGCACTCATTGCTGGGCCTGCAGTCTGAGGTGACTGTTGGCAGGTCCCAGAGGTTGTGCTTCTAAGCTCAGTCGTGTGGTTGCTGGTGGTCCTTGGTTCCATGCCTCATGGATTGCTCTTAAAAGTTGCCTGAGTATCCTTCCAACATGGCAGCTGGCTTCCTCAGATTGTGAGTATGTGGAGAGTGAAAAAGGCAGACAGAAGTTACTGTCTTTATATCTTATATTAGAAGACATCCACTTCTACCATATTCTTGTCTAAAGGCACTAGGTCCATTCTGCACATGAGGAAAGGGAAATTATGCTCCACCTCTTGAGAAGAGTTGTCTCAGCGTTCATGGGGATATCTTTAAAATCGCCATATGCCTTTCTTCTGTTAGCTATAATTTCTCTATACACACTAATCCATTTCTGGCCTGTTTTACTGTATTGGTTCAATTTGTGTTTCTTGTTTCTTTTCTTTTTTTTTTTCCCTAACCCCAAATGTGAATTTATGGCCAAAACTTGTTTTCTGGGATTTTGTTTTCATACATATTTATTCTGAGAGATTATCTACTCTGGTGTCTTGATTCTTAACAGAAGATCCCAGGCTATGTGCTGGACATCACCTCAGACTATCATTCCTGTAACCAGACTGTTTTTCATATATATCTCCTTTATGGGGAAAAATTCCCTTGATAGTTAAGCTATTATACGAGCTACTACGGATGGAATGGATACCATGAGGCGTGGGATCTGTTCATTAATGTGGGGAGGGAATGTCCCCTGGTAAGATCATTTTGGAACAGGAAGCAGTGAATGGAGGTGGTAAAACCATGTGTTCTCGGGAAACATTAGGAAGGCCCTGATGGAGATATTTAAGAAGTAACAGGGAGACAATTTTGTTTAGAGAGATAAGGCAAAGGAAAAAGCAGCCTGAGGTCAAAAATACTGAGGAAAGGACTTTATATGAACTTGCATTTTTATTGAGAGATTTCAGAAACCATTATAGGGGTTTCAGGAGAAGATAAAGTTTTCTGGAATTAGTTTTTAAAAGATAACCTTGGCTGGCTGTTGTGCTGATAATAGACTGAAATTGGAACAAGGACAGAGGCAGGAAGATCACTTAGAACCCTCTTACAAAGTTCAGGCAAGAAGTGGTGGTTTAGATCAGGATGTGATGGTAAGTGGTCAGATTCCAAATATATTTTGAAAATAGAGATGTTAGCATTTGCTAAAGAATCAAGTCCTCAGTTACATTATTTATAATATTATTGGAAAGAGTCCTAATTGTAGATACTACATAGCATTTGAATCCTCAGTTATAGATAGTAAAAAGTATCTGAGTTTTTAATTTTGTTTAGGAGAAAATTTAGAAGACAAATAGAAGAGGAATTAGATCTTTTGTCTTCTGTTGCTTTTAGAGGTGTGACCACTGTTAAAATTTGATGCATGACTTTTCTAGATTTTATTCTGTGTATGCAAAGATGTAGAATATGTACAGTGCATTATTTAAGCAAACTTCATGTGTAGTAAACATTTTTCTGTATTGTTAAATAATTATCCAACATTTTACATCTTTATGGTCCTTTATATGAATGAACTATTGTTTAGTTCCCTGTCAACATTTAGGATACTCCCATTTTTTTTTTCCTGTTACAAACAGCATTTAAGAGAAGATCATAATTTTTTTAAACATCTGCATGATCAGGAAAACAATTTGCCTGTTACTTTTTGGGACCTGGAAGTCCCCAGAAAGTGAGGCTTCCCAAGCTCATGAAGTAACATCTCTTCCCTGCACACAATGTCCACCTTTACAATTTACCAGTAACGTGGTTCCAAAGAAAAATAGCCTCTAATTCACCCTGTTTTATTTTGATACTAATAAATGAGTCTTCTCTAAATTTCATACTACTATTTAGTAGATACATTCAAGTATGAGAGAATGTTCCATGGACAGGAATATAAATTTCTCTGTTACACTGAAGGGAAAATAAAATCACATTTGTTGAGACTCGGAAATAAATTTTTAAATATTTTTTACTCTCTAATTTATGATCAGCAATTTCTAGAATGTTATTGAGCCAATTTTTGATAGTCAGTGTACTTACTGTTTTAATGACCCTTGTTTTGAATACAATAATGCTGCTTTTTCTTTCTTTTTTTGCCATACTTTATGTAGATTGCTGCCATTTTCTCTTTTGCTACCTGTGGAGGTTTTAAGGGCAAAACAGAAATTCTAGTGAGTTGTCCTAAACTGACTGAGAATAAAACTGTTACAGCTACTTTTGGTTATCCATTCAGGTGAGTGAGTTACTTGTTTTTATAATTTAACAATTCTTTTTACTTTCATAGAGTCATTAAGATTTTCAGCAATTTTTGTTTTCACTTTTTATCTTTTGATTTATTGCTGCAGCAAGGCAAGCACTCTAATCACTGAGCTAAATCCCCAGCCCCCAAGATTTAAAATATGACACCTTGTTATAACTGGCTCTCCTGGGGCTAGTCCTGCCTACTAGAATGGATTGTGTCTCAAAGTGTAAAATATTTGGCATAATCCCACTAATCTTCTCGGTTTTTTAATTGCAGAAAGGTAGTGTCTAAGTGTGAAAGTGTGGTATTCGGTCTGTATTCTGTCTATAATAATCCAGTTACCAGATATAATTTGTTAAGTGTATTGTGAAATTTTTATTTTAATTATTTAAATTCCCATTTAAAAAAAAAAAAAAAGAAGGGCTGGGGATTTAGCTCAGCAGTTAGAGTGCTTGCCTCACAAGCACAAGGTCCTGAGTTCAGTCTCCAGCACCAATAAATAAATAAATAAATAAATAAATAAATAATTTAAAAAGAAAATGTTTTTAGTATATGTAGGGAGTGTTTTTTGAAATGTTATTTCAGTATTCTGCTTAATTCTATATCTGTTGGAGAGCCCATTAATTCATACATTTATTTGAGCCTTTTTTTAATAGGTTGAATCAGGCATCATTTCAGTCACCTTCAAATGTGTGTGATGTAGAGTGGAAAAATCATGTCCTCATAGGAGATTACTCCTCTTCTGCACAATTCTATGTTACGTTTGCAGTCTTTGTATTCTTGTACTGCATTGCTGCCCTTCTGCTTTATGTTGGTTACACGAACCTGTACCGGGATAGTCGTAAACTTCCCATGATTGTGAGTAAGCACTTTATTTCTTTTTATATGAAAGTAATTTACATAAGTATAAGTTATGTTTCAAGCTAAGTATAGGTATTTTTACTGGAAATAAAATTCTTGACATAAGTCAATTCAACATATTTTGGTATGTGTCTGCTATGAAGTTGAGCTTTCTCTCATTATTAAGTTTAACTCAATTCTTTAAGTTTATTGATGATTCCAGAGGAAGATTTTTAACCTTATTTTAACCTGGAAAAACTCAAAACAGGTTATAAAGCTTAAGTTGCAAATAGAATAAGTAGAAATTAATGCCTTTGATTTGAAGAATTATTGCAGATCACACCAGTAGTGTTCTTTACTCCTTGTCTTTTATATCTTTCCTCAAAGGCCCCCTTTATGCCTTTATAATATCTCACCGAGTTTAATTGTCTATATCAAAGATCAGCAGATTATGGCCCACAGATCAAATCTGACTCACTTCTGTTTTTTAAAAAAGTATTTTGGGACCATAGTCATTCTCGTCCTTTGTACATTGTCCAAGGCAGCTTTCTTGCTAAAACTACTTCATTTAAATGTGACCCAGATAACTCTTACATCTAGCATTAGTGGCATCCATGAGCTGATTCTGAATCTTTGAGATGCCAGCAGAGGACTTGGATTTGAAATCTTGATGGCTTTCATGGCTTCTGAACCCACTGAAGTAGAAATAAAATAATGTCAGAGATTGAGGGAATAGACTTTGCCCTGGATTATCAGTGGCAAATCAGAGATAAACCACGGTTGTAAACTGGATGTTCAGTATAAAAGAATAACTTCAAAGTCAGTATTAACTTGAAAGAACAATAGAGGTATTTTTGTGATACTTGTTACACTGATGTCTGCTAATTATTTGTATGCACCTTAAAGGGAAAGCTGTCTAAACATGAAGAAATTATTAAAGTTTTATTTATTTTTACTTATTTATTTTTAATTTTTGCTGCCTGGAGCATAAGAATGTAAAGGGTAAGTAAGGAATAAAGTCATCTTTTATAGTGCAGATTTATTCCGTTTGTTATGTCTCAAAAGACATAAGAAAACCAGACATTTTCCTAAAATATTTCTTGGTTATTAAATACCTTTCAAAAAGATGGGCAGAAGCTATTTTAATTTTCAATGCTTATTCAACAGGAATTACTTGTTATGAATCTATATCTTCTTTAGACTTCTCAAGCTTTATTTTAAAAAGGGATGCTGATGATCATATAATTATATCTTGTTAAAATTCTTTAAAAGTCGGGGGTTGGGGATTTAGCTCAAGCTGTAAAACACTTGTCTAGCAAGTGCAAGGCCATGAGTTTGAGCCCCAGCACCCCCCCAAAAAATTGTTTTTTTCTTTAAAAGATGTTTCTTGCCTTTTTGCCAGTATTTGAAAAAAAAATTTTTTTAATAAATTTGGTAATGATCCCTTTGTTATATTTTATCTAATAAACTTTAAAAAATACTATACCATCTATTTTGGAGTGAGTTTTTCTCTCTGTTAAAACTATAAAATTGATGTAGTTGCATCATTCTGGAAGCCAAAAGTAATTTTCTACTTAAGAGTGGTCAGTTAGTGGTCATAGAAAGAGATTCTGGAATTGGTTCCATAAATGCTTTTTGTTATAACACGTAATAGATGCTTCTTGTTTAAGTTTTGAATTCTTCTTTTAAGTGTGTAAATATAAAGGTTTTTTTTTTTTAAAGATAACCAAATTTTTAAAAGTAGCCAAATATAACATTGATTTTTAGGTACTATTTATTAACCAAGATATGCTTTTTTACCTATTCTCAATTCTATGATAAGATATTCCCAGGAGTATTTCAACTGTGAAATTTTAAATCTAAGGAAGTTGTCTTTTAAGTAAATACAGTACTTTGTGGTGTGTGTGTGTGTGTGTGTGTGTGTGTAAGTAGTAGGTACTTAAGGGTTCTAAGCAGTGTGGAATCAGGAATGCCAGAAACTGAAACCAAACAAAAATAGTAGGGTATCCCCAATTCTAAAAATCAGTTATGAATCATATCCTAATTTACTGGTAGGAGAAGGGCTGCCCCTGGCAGCTGCAACTTTGCTTTACAGAGCTCCAGGTGACTGTTCATTTAGATTGTGGTGTAACTGTAGTGCTGAGTGAGACAGGTACAGCCTACAGGGACCAGAATACTCCCTCACTTTCCTTTACCCTCGTTTTATTTTGTGCATCATTTTCAGAAAAGTCCCTGCTTTTGAAATATAAGGCGGTCATGCCTTAAGCTAATAACAAAGTAGACTTAAAGAACATAATAGGAAGGAAGGGAGGACAGTAATTTTTAGTGAAGAATTTGGAAGGAGTATGTGAACATTGAGATTTGACATACATTGGTCAAATGTATGTCATTTTAGGGGTATGATTTAGCTTAGAGAGAACTTGTTTAATGTATGATCACCTTATATTGTTTATTGCTTCCCCAAAAGACATTGTATTTCCAGCAAGAATATAGAAAATGTCTGTCTGCAGCAGAAGTTACAGCAGAGTACCACACAGTGTTCCCATAGTGCAGAGAATGTCAGCTGTGATGTTTGTATCCTTTTCTATTTGATCTCCATTTTTTAAGAAAAGCTCAAATGCAAAACATAGGTACTTGCCTGTTGGCACAAGTGGTATTTGGTTTTGCACTAAACACAGGGTATTCAGTGCTGTCTTGACCAAGTGGGCAAGCTATATGGCATATCTTCTATATCTCATACAAGATTACTGATGCTCATCCTAAGTAAATAGCTTTTGAAAAGGTGACTGGCAAAATAATTACAATCTAATCGAATATTTAAAAAACAAAAGACTTCAGTGATAAACCCTAAAAATTTCTGGACTTGGAAAGATTTTGGCCGCAGATATGAGCCTCAAGTGTACCCATCAACTTAGAGTAGCATTAAACCTATTCAATGTAGCATTAAACCTAGAGTAGCATTAAACCTATAAATTCAATGACCAAAGTGGGAATAATACACAATAAATTGTGTATTATTCCCACTTTGGTCATTGAATTTCTGGAAGACCAAAAAAGACATTATACTTTATATTACACAAATGCATATTTAAAGTGTTACTTTAGATCACTGTCATCAGTATTACTGGACAGAATTTTGTTTCCCCAGCAGAGAAGATTAAGAAGAATCATTTTCTCCCTTTTCATCTTGTTGATTTAATAAGAAACTATCCCAGATATTAAAGCTTTTCATTTTACTCTTGGAAATGTTATAAATAGCAAAGAATTTAGTAGACTGTTACTATTGATAGGATGTCTTAGGACTTTTTTGTTTTCACTTTTTATCTTTTGATTTATATGGTGAGCATTCTTAAAATTCATTCATGAATTCTTTTTTTAACCCAGTTGTGTTCTTTTCATCATCTCATTGCCCATCTCATGGAGAATTAGATTTAATTAAAGTTCAGAACACTACAGTATGAGGAATTAGATTTAAATAAAGTTACAGACAGTAAAGTATGAAGAAGTAGGAAAAAGATAAGGGCAATAGAGAATGTATGCAAGGGGTTAAGAACCTTAGAATATAGATTATTAGGGACGTGGTGCGGACACAGGTGAAGCTGAGAGACAGTAGAAGAGTGCTGGGGTCAGCTTGTAGATCTCTGTGAGTCAGGACTTCAGAGTTGGGATGCAGAGAGTGAGTGGGAAAGAGGTGCTAGTAGAGAGGGACGATCCAAAGAGATTTATGGAAGCCTGGAGTTCTCGGTAACGACAGGGTCCGAGGTGTGATTTTGGAAGTGGGTGGCTCAGGTAAGACTGCAGTGGGAGCTGTGGAGCACTTTGGTTCCTGCTGTAAAAATCTTAAGACTCCAGAGGAGATGAGTCTTACTGACTCTTGTATCTCAGGTACAAGAGTATGTTCTTTTTAATAATTTGAATTAAGTATAAAGGCCATTTCTTAGTACCAGAAGATTAAATGTAACCTCTCTTTCTTCACTGTGGATTTAAAATTTAATATTTTCAAAGTGACCGTTCATTATTACTGTTTTTATTTTAGGACTTTGTTGTTACTGTCGTTGCCACTTTTTTGTGGTTGGTGAGCACTTCAGCCTGGGCTAAGGCGCTCACTGATATCAAAGTAGCCACAGGCCCCAGGATCGTCCAGGAGCTGGCGCCTTGTCAGCAGTCACCCACAGTGTGTCGCTTCAGCTCCGTGACAAGTATGGGCTCCCTGAACGTGTCTGTGGTATGTACGCTTCATTCATTTAGTCTTTAAATTTCAGTTATTAGAAAAGCAGTGAGTCTCTGGATGAACGTATTAGTTTTTATTTGCACTAAGCTATCAGGATCCTAGTTACAGTACAGTGTTCACCATAATAACTGAAGAAAATTTGTTAAGCAATCACCTGAACCGCTTTGACCAAAATCCTGCTTGAGTCTTACGTTTCACTAAAATTAACAAAGCAAGACTTTTACTTGAAAGGCACTAATCATAGTCACTAACTTTTGTTGAAATTATGTGCTGCCAGGCATTCGCTGTGATGTCTTAAGTTATGTAGCCATTTTAGATGGAATTATCTTCAAATATGGTAACTCACCCGAGGGACACAGCTAGTAAGTGGCATGCTGAAGTTTGAACCAGATCTGACTTTAAACCTGTCCTGTAAATGTGACTTACTCAGGGTACATGAAAATACCACTTCAATGGTTTTTTTAAAATAATCTATAAAATTTAGTCTGTATCAAGTATTATTTTGTCCACTAATTTAACAAAGTGCAATTAAGGTTATTGTTCAATACAGTGTTAGTGTACAGCATTGTATTGTGTTTAGGGAGGTCTCATGTCTTTTCAAGAAAATATCTTCTCAGTAGACACCAGTATTGCCTTATAAAGCAGTTTGCCCAGATTCTTGTTTTGTAACTTTGTGATTTAGAAGTTAGTAAATTTATATTGACAGTGCTTTAAGCTGAACAATTTCAGAAATGTTTTTGTGTACAAATACACAGAAAGATAAAGCATCTGCCCTTTAGTAATATAGTCCTTTATCAGTAATATCATACATATTTATATAGGACTCTGTTAAAAATGGTATCCCTTCAGTTTATTCATCTCTGAGACTTTTCATCTAGTTGGAAGTATATCTGAGAAGATTAATTTCTTTGGCATTGATCAGTGCAGAACGGGAAGTAAAGTTCTGACTGTAGCTGTTGGATTGAAGTAGAGGCGGTGGCATTGCAGGAGACAGGAGGGAAATAGTCTCAAGAAGGTGCACAAGACAACTTGTGACCATTCCAGTCAGGAGAAAAGTAGGAAAGGCCAGAGAAGGAAGCCCAGATTCTTCACCCTCAAGCACCAAAGGCTAAACACAAAGTAATAAAAGGAGAATTTCATTGTTCTTATTTTAATCCCATATTTTTATAACAACTAGCATACAAAAATAAAAACTTTTAGTCATGATTTTTATGTGTTACAGACTTAGAGGTTTAGCCAACTTTATTTAGTTGGGAAGAAGTCATGTTCAAATTTTGTACATTCGAACATAGTCTTCTTTTATTCTACTTTGTATGTAGTATTAAACATTAAATGAAATAAAATGATGTACTGCCTGAAGACATTAAAAAGAAAACTAAACTGTTGAACCATTAAATTCTCACATTTATTTTTCTCTTTCATAGATCTTTGGCTTTCTGAATATGATACTGTGGGGTGGAAATGCTTGGTTTGTGTACAAGGAGACCAGCTTACATAGTCCATCAAATACTTCTGCTTCCCATGGCCAAGGGGGTGCTGTTCCCCCTCCCGGAATATAATTCAGGGAGAAATACACCGAACCAAACTTGTGTCTATACCACGACATGTGCCAACTTCTTGAGAAGCATTTTTTTCTAATAAAAGTAATGGCTTTTTCAATAAATTGGTGGGTTTAAAATTTTGCTGCTTTTTTACATAAAACTTGTGCCTTTCCTAGACATTTAAGATGTAAATTTGAAAGTTCAGGGGCCTGTTATGAGATGATATTTTTAAATGAACAGTAATTTCTTCACTAAGTTGTTTGCCTTTCAAAGTGTTTACAACCTTAAGCCTTAGCATATATCTTCACTCAGAAAACAATTATTTTGTCATGTCATAATAGGAAGAAAATCTTTATTTGGAATATACACTACTGTAAGTTTGTATAGATCATATACCTAAGAGCTGTCTTTGTTCAAAAAAAGCCTTAATTACATAAATTGTGTTTAGAAAAAACATTTAGTTCAAATTTTGTGTCTGAACGTTCATGTTACAAAAATGTTTGATTGCAAAGACTGGGTATATGTTTTGTATCTGTTCTTTTTAAATGACCTGCTGTGCTTAATAGGTGCACTAAAATTGTGTTAGGAGCAGGCACTTAGAGCTCCCTAACAGATGTGTAGTTAGTGCTTCTGTTGCGTGCGCTCTGTGCTTCTATGCCGCTGGCTTCACAGGCGTGCTATGGAAGTAGGAAGAACACGGCTCAGCTAGATGCTTGTACAGTACAGGCACTACTCTTAGTCATGTATCTGTTGGCTCTCTCGTTGCTTATGCCATGTAAGTGCAGGTTGGGACCTGATCTTCCAAAAGAAGTAAAATAATACACCCCTTTTTTGCAGACCTTAGTCAGAGGGTTAAAAATATTGATTGCCTTTTACTTTTGAAACATTAAACATTTAGAGTCAGTGAAATTGCTGCTTCAAGGTTAGCCTTGATATTGTGAAAATAAATGTGATTTGGATTTCATGTTTCTTAATATTCTTATTTTACAAATGGATGATTAAGAAATTTTATGCATCATAAGTGAGCGATATGAGTATACTGTCTGTGCACGCATTTGGGTATATTCTGCATACAATGCTTATTCATATTTTGCTTCCTAATCTTTTTGTTTTACAGGGATCTAGACCTCCTATTATATTATAATGTGATTGTTTATATGAAGCACATCTTCCTATTGCCTTATTTTTGTTGCCTTTGTGACAAAAATGTCAATATGAGAATGTATATGTTTTGTGCAACAAAGTTAATAAAGAGACCGAAAGAGAGTGCATTGATCCTTATGTTACAGAGAAATCTTCATCTTAAAGGCATGAGCAGTTCAAAGGAGAACTGATTTTCAAAGAAATAGAATTACAGTAGTGTTTAAGTGTTTGGCAAGGAATAAAACAAAACTGCTTTGGACACTCTGCTTCTATCCCTTCCGCAATCTCATTTTTAAAGCCCTTACTTGTAATTATCAGGCCAAGTTTTCCTAGTAACCTTTTTCTAATTCACTGTTCAACTAGGTAGCTAAGATTCCTGATAAAGAATATATACTCTGGAGCCAAACTGCCTGGATTTGAATCTTGTCACCACTTACTCCTTAGTTAACTTCATTTAAATTGTGCATTATATGCTGCCGTTTGCTTACCTGAAAAGTTTATAAGAATACTGATCTCAGAGGTGGTTTATGAAAATGAAAAAATAAATGCAAAGACCATAGAACAGTTCTCAGCATGTAGTAGACACTGTATACATGTTAGCTGATTACTGATTTTGGTAGCATCTAATGTAGAGATTCCTAACGTGGAACCCATGGACTGAAGGAGGGAGGGTGGTTTGAGCCAGACATAAGCTTCAGGCCAACAAACTTCTCCCTATACTGTGTTCCATAAAGAACCCTGGGTGTTGCAGTGTGTTTATTTTTGTTGATGGTAGATGTAAGTATTTACAGGATAATTCCAGGACAGAAGCAATAAAAGCTTTACCATACTAGGTGATAGGTTGTAGAAAATTACAGTATTTGCAAACTCACTATCATGGCTAATGTTTTCATGAGTAGAATTCATGTGGATAAAGATATTTAATTTTTAAAATACCTTAAGTGTTAAGGGCAATATTGTGGCTGTTTTGTTTCACACATAATAGTACAGTTTTAAGTCATGCAATTTTAGATAAATAGTTAAGTGCACAAAACCGGCTGTAGTAAATTCTTTGTAAACATCAGCTCCCACCTCCCATTCTTTCTGGTGGTACTGGAAGTTAAACCCAGGGCTTCACACAGTGCTAGGCAAGCACACTGCCAATAAGCTGCACCGCTAATCCTCTTGCAGTTTCTGAGGAAGGGTCTCACTGACCTGCCTAAGATCTCACTGAGTTGCTCAGGCTGGCCTTGAGTTTGAGATCCTGCCGGCTGAGCCTCTCAAATAACTGGGATTACAAACCGCGCTTGCATCAGATTTTTAGATGAAAATAAAACACAAATGCAGCCTTTTCCTTCCTGAAGTACAGTTAGTTTTTTTCCCACTTTTCACTAATACAAAAAACTCAGAAATAAATGTTCTGCTGAAATCGTTGCGAGGGTTTGTAGGACCTAACACTAGAAATGGAACTGTGAGAACGTGAGATGTGCACATTGTCAGTTGTGACCTAGGTATTACGAAATTGTTCAGTGTACCAATTCAGTCTCCCACCAGCAATATGTAAGAGTTCCTGTTGCTCCATACTCTTGCCAATACTGGATGCTATTGGACTGTTGCCAGGCTGATGAAGTTGAGATACTGTCTTGGATGTTTATAAATTTGTGTTTCTGATTTCTGTTAAGGTTGGTTATCTCTTCTGATACTGATTGACCATTTTACTTACCCTAATCTGCATTGCCTGTTTATAACCTGATTGCCAATTTTTCTGTTGTGGTGCTTGTCTTTTCCCTGTTGATTTTAAGGAGCTTTCTATGTATTCCTGATTAACCGCATGACATTTATATAGGTTACAAATGTCTTCTATCTGTGGCTTATATTTTCACTTTTATAATTTTTATTGTACACATTTCAGTTTAATATTCAACTGTCTTCCTTGGTATATATAGTTTGTGGCACCTACCTCAGGTTTTTGGGTTTTTTTTTTGATTAGGGATTGAACTCAGGGCCTTGTGCTTGCTAGGCAAGCATTCTAACCACTGAGCTAAATCTCCAGCCCTCGGGTTTTATAATTTTCAATACTCACACCTAGCTTTTCCAGTGCTGTTTATTTAAACATTTATCTTTTATTTACCTCTGTCATATATCGTTTCTTTAGTATTTATACCCCTTTCTGTGTGCCTTAAAACAGTACCATATCTAGCTTATCAGCCCTTTAAGTCTACATAACTTCACAGTATGAATTCCTGTCACACAGGGTGGGAGCACAGCATCATCATGATTCTTACTGTTATTCAGTTTGGGCTTTTTTTAAAAGTTTGGGCCATCTTGAATCCGTCTTGAAGCCCTTCATAAAAATTTTAGGATCAGCTTGTCAAATTCCTATAAACCTTTGTGGATTTTCATTTATAAAGAATTGCATTGAATTTATAGATCAATTTGAGTAGAATTGTATATATAATGCCGAGGCTTTGTATTTATAAACATTTCTCTCTTATGCCTTTCGATAAAGTTTTATAATTTTCTACATAAAGTTTTAAGATTTACATCTGTCTGGTAGCTTTTGTTGCTGTTATACATAGTAACTTTTAAATTATAATTGTTTATTACTGGCATACAAACACCTCTGGATTTTTAGCTATTGGATAGAAATATGAAGCAGCCTGTCTAATCCTTTCATTAATTTTTTTCATTAATTTTTAAAAAATATGTAGGTTCTTCTATTTTTATGTGGACAATATTACCGTCTGCAACATTGGTAGTTTTGTTCTTTAATTTTAAAATTAAACTCTTCTGTTACCTTTCTCTAATTACATAATAACTGGTATTGAAATCTATGAAAAAAGAAAATGCAAAGTTGTTTGGCAATATAGTACTATAAACTTTGAATCCACATATGTATACCACATCGTTTGTTGGTCATTATGTAAAATTTGACTACGTCAGTTCTTACATTGTGGAGCAAATAAATGGAACATACCACCTGAATTAGATTGATCAGAGTAAAGTCGTACTATTATGTATTATTACAGCTGTCACACATAGTTTTCCTGTGTGGAATAAAGATGTCATCAAGGTCACAGTCCCTTCGGAGGTTTTTAGAAGAGAAGCAATTGCGTTTTTCAACCTCTGGTGGTTGCTAGCTGCCTTGACTTACACCACACGATTCCAGTCTCTATTCTGACTTCACATGGCCTTCTTACGTGTCTGTATAAAATCTTTTGCATTTTTTATGGACAGTAGTTATGGCATCCAAGGCCCACTGGATCATTTGCAGTAATCTTACGATCCTTCATTGCATTTCAAAGACCCTTTTTTCAAATAAGTTAATATTATAAATTCCAAGCATGAAGATTTGGTATTTTAGGGTGGCCAAATGTACCTACTATACTGTTCAGAATAATTTTATTACCTCATATAGCATACATGGAAAAATACATGGAAATGTACAGTTCTCAGGCCAAGAAACATTACCAGTGCTTTTCAAAGACTCAACTGCCCTTCCCACATTCCCAGTTGTAAATATTGTGCTAATCTCTTCCTTTTCTTTTATAGCTTTCAGTAGCTCAAATAATATTGTATGTGGTTCTGATGGTTGCTTTTTTTGTGTGTGTGTGGTGCTGGGGTTCAAACTCAGGGCATTGTGCTTGCTAGGCAAGCACTCTAACTACTGAGCTAAATCCTCATCCCTGTTGCCTTTTTAAATTGAAAAATAAAATCATATTTATTTTCTCTGCTGTTTTTTAAAATGATCCATTTTGATGAATTTAGTGCTAGTTTATTTATATCACACTTTATGTATCTCAGTTGATTGTTTTACTGGTGGTTTGTTTTATTGGATTGTTTGGAGCTTTTGCTGTTTGGAAACAATACAGTAGACTTGCTGGGCTAGAGAATATATGTATGTTTAACTTAGGGCATGCCAAACCGCATCTCAGAATAGCTATGCCTATTCACGCTCCCTCCAGTAACAGATAACGGAACCCATTGTTTCATCCTCTTACCAAGAAAGCATTGTTTCACTGTCTGATTTTTGCCAATTTGGTGAATATGAAAGGTGTCATACTGGTTTTAATTATCTTAATTAGCTTAAACATTTCTTAATGTTCATAGTCTATGAAATTACTCTTTTTGTTGTTTTCTACTTTTTTCTCAATGGTTGGTTATAGTTCCATAAATCCTGTGGTACTGTTCCTGTGGTTGTATATGTCAAATACTGTCTCCGATGTCCGTAAGACGAGTTGAGACGTATTTGTCATTATTCTGTACTCTGAACTAATTTGTGTAAGATAGGGATTTTTCATTCCTTGAATATTTCGTAGAATTCACCATACTATTGAGGCCTAGAATTCTGTTTGTGGGAAGATTGTTTTAAAATTACTGATTCCGTCTTTGTACCGTGTGTGTGTGTGTGTGTGTGAGAGAGAGAGAGAGAGAGAGAGAGAGAGAGAGAGAGAGAGAGAGATACCCAAGGTCTTTTCACTGAGCTGTTTTCCCCAGCCTTTTTCATTTCTTATTTGGAGACAGATCTCACTAAGTTACAGAGTTCTTTGGTGCTCAGGCTGGGCTCAAAATTGAGAGCCTCCTGCCTCAGCCTCACAGAGTTCTGGAATTACAAGCATGTGCCACCACCCATGGCCTGATTAAGTCTTGCAACTGTGGAAGTGTTTGGATTTTTATTCTTTTTTTTTTTTTTGTAGGATATTTATTCTTGAGTCAGTCATATTTTCCCAGAATTTTTCCATTCCATCTGAGTATTCAAATTTGTTAAGCATTTAAGTTCATAACAGCCTAACACTATTCCTAATATCTACAGCATCTGGAGTCTTTCATCTCTGTTGTTTTTGTGTGTGTGCGTGTGCGTGTGCATGTGTGTATGTGTGTGTGCTGGGGATCAAACTCAAGGTCTTGTGCTTGCAAGGCAAGCACTCTAACCCCTGAGCTAAATCCCCAGCTGGTGCCATTTTTTTAATCCATATTGCCAGCTTTGTGTTTGATCCATCTTTTCAAAGGATCATGTTTAACTTTGTCTTCACTATTTGATATTCATTTTCTTTAGTTTCTACTCCTGTCTTTAGCTCTTCTACTTTGTTTAGGTTTGTACTTAAGGTGATACTTAGCTTATTAATTCTCAACCACATACATGCATTTGAGATTTTAAATTTTACTATTTTAACTTTAGTTAAAAAGTTTTTGATATGCAATATTTTTTTCATGGTTCTAAATATATTTGAATTTGCCATCATAATTCTTTGATCCATGGTAATGTAATGTACCCAAACATAGGATTATCTGAGGGTTTAGTTGGATGGTTGGTGGGATTTTTGTTTGTTTTGACTACTAAGGTAGCTACATTGTTGTCTCTATAATGTTCAGTCCCTTGAAAATTCCTGAGACTTGCTTTTTGACCTATTTTTATGGTCAAAATTTTTAACTATAGTCATGTATCATGTAACATTTCCATCAACAGCAGTTCACATGTATTATGGTATATATACCATATGGCCAAGGTGTTATAGAAGGCTGTACCATCTAGGTCTGTGCACGTCTATTCCGGCACGTACACAACGATGCATTTCATGTATGTGGGTGTATATTCCATTTCGAGTGCTGTGTTGGTCTGGTGTATGAGGTTGATTAATATATTGCTTAAAGCTTCAGTATGTTGACTAAACACATGTAAAAGAATACAATGAGTTGAAAATAAACAGTGAAGACAAAATACATCAGGCAAAACAGGCTTACCTGTTTGCAGTTTACCCAGCTTCTGAAATCTGGAGGTTTAGGTCTTCTGCCAGGATAGGGGAGTTTTCAGCCATTATTTCTTCCAGCATTTTTCTGCTCCGTCCTCTTTCTGCTTTCATCCGAGGACTTTAACAATGTATTAGATTTTTTGGAAAGAGTCCCACAGGTCTCAGATCCATTTTTTTTTTTTTTAACAGTCCTTTTTCTCTCTATGTATTAGGTGACTTCTATCCTCCAGCTCACCGATTTCTTTTCTCTGTGTCTTGTGTTGTTGAATTCATCCAGTCATTTCTTAAGATTTTCATCTGGTTCTTTTATTTAATGAGACTCTTTCTTTGCTGAGATTATTTTCTTATTTGCTTCAAGCATGATTGTGGTTGCTTGTTGAAGCATTTTATGTGACTGATTCTTTTTTATATGCCTTATCAGATAGTTACATAGTCTCTGATGAATCGGTGCTGTCGTCCTTTCTCATCTACTGCCTTTTATTCCTTTGGTTGGAGGACTGACTGGTCCACGGTGTAGTGAATGATTTCAGTTGGAACCCGAGAATCTTGAACTGCGGGGCCCTGGTCCTGCACCTGTCACAGCAGGCTTCCTCTGGCCTCACGATTTTCTCCTGTGGTGTTTGGCTGGAGTTAGAGCAGTTACTGTTTTAAAAAAAGTTCTTGGTCTTGCAGGCGGTCCCTTTCCTTGAGAGCCACCTTTTGTTGGCTCCCAGTCTGTACTCATTGCTGTGTCTGGGTCTCCAGTTTCTTTAGCTCCACATCTGGGGTTTTTGAGGCAAACAACAATCCAGACAGTGCACTGTGTTTGTGTCCAGGGTCCCTAGTCAGTTTTCCTTCTTTTTCTCCACTTCTCACAGTCTTTGCATGTTTCTTTTTATGTCCCATTTTAATGTCCCATTTTTAGTTTCATGTACAGCAGAAATAAGGAAAAGTACATCTCCAACTTTTGAGAAGCTGAAGTCCTCCTTTTTATTTTTTAATTGTCAAACTATATGTTTAATCAATTAAGTAGAAGGCAGACTTAGGAAAGAAAACGTTACCTCTGCCATGGTCATTGTTTCCTCCTGCTGAGCACAATAATCAAAGATGCTGGAATTATCAAAGTGTGGAAACAGTTTTGACACAGCTTTGCCCTTTTCCAAGATGTAGCCCAAGTATTCAATGTGTAGTTTCACTTTAAATCAGAGGTTGTATTCATGCTTCTGATTTGATGCATGACCTGAAAGGAAATAAGTGGAAGTTCTGAGAAGTGTAGGACATCAGTATTAGAGATGTAACGTTCACTTTCTAAATAGGACCTGAAACGTAGCAAGCTTGGGCTCCCCTTTCAGTTTTTTCACCCCCGTCCCATATTCTAATAACAGAGTTTCTCGGTAGGTTTTTGTTTTGTTGGAGATAATGGGGATTGAACTGAGATACATCCCAGCCCTTTTTTATTTTTTATTTTGAAACAGGCTCTTACTAAATCACTGAGTTGCCCAGGCTGAGCTCGAATTTGGGATCCTCTGCCTCAGCCTAAGAAGAGTGCTGGAAGTATAGGCATGCATCGCAATGCATGTTTAAGAGACTATAAACTTGTAATTCAGCAAGGAGTACATTTGGTTGCCAGTAACAGAAAAAAAATCCTCTAGTCATTTAGATAAAAGTCTATCTGGGGGTTGGGGATTTTGCTCGGTGGTAGAATGCTTGCCTAGCAAGCACAAAGCCCTGAGTTTGAGCCCCTGCACCCCTCCCCCCAACAAAAAGTTCATCTGTATCATACAGCAAATTCTTTACCTCTAAGAAAAAATGGTTACACCCTGGCACTTACACCATCTACACAGGGACCCAGAGGTCAGCTCTGGTCACTGGCTGAGAGATTAAGATAAGAAGAGAGAACCACTGTATTTGACAACAGGGCAATTACTGCTTTTGGCAGGGCTATTTGAATGGAATTCTAGGAACAGCCTCTCATTGGAGTAGTCCAGCAGAGTGATTTGAGGGGAAAGGCTAAACTATGGATGATTATTTCTGGGGTGCTTTTCTGTAAAGGGGAGCAGAACAGCAGAAGAAAGATGAGTTCAAGGGAGGCATTCTTGTGTCCTTAAAATACAGGCTGATACAGCATGTTTTTGAGCTGAGAGAATGAATTCACTTTTAGAGTAGAAAAAATTGCTGAAACCAGGAGAGGAAGTCTGATTACGGAGCTGTATTCTTGAGAAAAGAATAGAGGACGGGGTCAGGCAGCTCAGGGAAAAGGCTGGTTTTGATGAGAAAAAGCACAGTTCATCATTTTAGGAAAGAAAAACAATTTGAAAAGGGTTGTTTGTAAATTAAGTAATTATAAGGTTCTCTCTGATTGCATCTGTTTTCCCAGCAAAATAAGATCAATACCAAAGAATAGGTAGAGGTAATATAGAGGGGTAAGGGCACAGGAGAGCAAGTGAAGGAGAATACTACGCATAAAAATTAAACAATATTGGACTAGGGATTCTAGCCAATTGAATAAGGCAAGAAAAAAAGCAAACCTTAGCAAGAACTAAACTGTTAACTATTAGTACATAATATGTGTCTTTATAGAAAACCCAAGTGATGGACCAATTAACCATTAGAATTAGCTTAGAAAGATAGCTGGATGTAAGATCAGTACACAGAAACTTTCCACACAAGAACAACAAGTAGAGAACATTTAAGCAAGTATATATCTTAAAGTAACCAAAAAAGATTAGGAAACTAGACAAGATACAAGATTATATGCAAGATTGTTGCTAAGAAAACTAAAACTTATCTACATGAATGCTGATCAAAATTCCAAAGATTTTGGAAAGTCTCAACAAGCTAATTCTAGAATTGTTATGAAAGATCAAATGATCCCAAATAACCAAGACATTTCCTAGAAAAGAAGGTGGTTTCATCCTACCAAATAGTAACACTGGCGGGCACTGCCTTTCCATGCCCGCTGTGTTGAAGGCACAGTGTTAGCTGTCTTCCTCTTCGCTTCCCCCATTCTCTGCCTCCTCCATCTCGACCATCATCACTTCCAAAACCACCTGCCTGCCTGGCTTGAGGACTGGCTTACAGCGTCATTCTCTCACCACCCTGGAGAGAGCAGAAACTTGGTTCTCCCTTCTTTCTCTCCAAACATAGACATATTCCCCTCGCTAAGTTTGACTTGTGCTTTCAGTGGTGCAGTACCCCGACATCACCATGTCCAACCCCCCACCCCCACCAAAAAGGAACTTCACACACATTGTGATTTACTTTGAAGTAAAAAGGAAAGTCACCCATATGTGTGGTTGAAGTTTTGGCCCTGGCATGTCCAGAGAGAGGACAACCAAAGCACTTAATTGTGCACTCACGCCAGGTTTAGTGGTGCACACCTGCAATCCCAGCACTCAGGAGACTGAGGCAGGAGGAGCGCTGCAAGTTCGAGGCCAGCTTGGGCTACATAGTGAGCTCAAGGCCAGCCTGGGCTACATAGCGAGACCCCCGTCTCAACAAACCAAAAAGAAAAAAAAAAAACAAAAATTGTGCGCTCAGCTGGGGAGGTTAGGTGACAGACCATGGGCAGAAAGAAACAAAGTCCTTTATGAACGACGCTGTGCCAGCAACACATCAATGAACCAGACGGACAAGCACCTTGAGGTGCTTTCTAGAGAGAGAAAACATAGACTAATCTCAATAAATTTTTTTCAAGTGTCAAAAAAATATTTTGTGACAGGAACAAAAGAGAGAGCAGCTTCTAGAGTGTGAATGGGGATTAGGAGGAGAGACTGAAATTTCAGTACAGCAGAGCGCCCCTTGTCTAAAGTGCTTGGGAGTCCAGATTTTTGTTTTAGGTGGTCAAAGTCAAGGCCAGCGTCCTTAACAACGGGGCGAGGGAAGGAAGACAGTCCGAGGGGGCTTGTCTTAGCTGACCCAAGAGCAGCACATTCGGGCAAAGATCGAGGCTGGGCAGAGGTGCGAGGTGGGAGCCATCCCGTGCGTACAGCTTCTGTGCTCGGTCAGGACGCAGCGCCGAGTGGTGGGGCTGGGGAAGAAGCCCTGAACCGGGCCGCCTCTGCGTTCCCTCGTGCATCCAAAGCCAAAGTGGACCGGCCGGACCAGCCGAAAGCAGCACTGACTGTGAAACAGAACCAGGAGCTGGAGAGCAAACTACAATCTCTGCAGACAAGCTGGAACCCGAGGGAGCCAAAAGGGCCAAGGGGAGCCCGCCCTGTCCGCTTGCCTCCTCGATGCACAGGTGGGCCCAGGCTCAGGACAGGGCAAGGAGGCCGGCCCCGAGGCAGGGGCGGATGCCTGCAGTTGCCCACAGCCCCGAGGCGAACAGTCACAGCCTGGCACCCGGAGCGATCTGCACCACACCCAGTCGTTCTTCCCAGTGGCCTCGCGGTCTCACACCCCACTCCCGAGACAGCCGGGAACCCAGGAAGTGGGGTTCGGGCTTAAGCACGCTGGACCTGAAAATCAAGGATGCCAGTGTGCGCGGACAGGAGTGAGCTCGGGGACGGTAGCAAGTATATTTTGAGTTAACCATAGCTGGGCACTGACTCGTGATTTCCCTTCATTTGTCTGGAACAACCTACCAAATGCTCGGCTTCCTGAGCTGAAAAAGTACCTTCAGAACACAAAGAAGTAAGGGTGGAGAGGTAATGCACGGCACTGGCAATGAAAACATTTAACTAAAATTAGAATTTCCCTTTGGGTGTCCAACAAAAAGAAATGATGTAGTTTCTAATGACAACAGGGGCATCTTGGGTTTGGCCCAGAACAGAACTCTGAGTTCAAAAAATAGGATCAAGATGTGGGTTAAAGAAGTTCCCCTGCAGCTTCTTTGGTAATATTATTGTTCATATAATTTCATAGAGAGGTCTAAAGCATTATTGTATCTTGCAAAATATCCATATAATACTAACTTGATTCCCTCTCTTGGTGCTGAGGCAGCATCTGTGAGATACAGTCGGCCTACTCATTAGCAAGGAAATAGGAGCTCTTCCTTTCTATCCCAATTTAACAGAATCGTATTTGCTTGTTGCCACCCAGCTGCAGGTCTGCTGTACACTTCCCTGCTTCCCTCACGGCTGGGCGTGGCTTTGTGGCTAAGTGCTGGACAATGCTATGCAATCAACGTTGTGTGAAATTTCTCAAGTCTCACTGAAATCCAATCTTAAACAAAACCCAGCAACAAAATAATACTAAGTAGGAAAACACTGGAAGTTTTTCTTCGAAAATTAGGGCCAAGCCAGGCATGGTGGTGTACACCTGTAATCCCAGCACTCTGGGAGGCTGAGGCAGGAAGATCACAAGCTCAAGCCCAGCCTGGGCAACTCAGTGACTTAGTGAGATCCTGTCTAAAAATAAAAATTTTAGAAAGGGCTGAGTGGGGGCAATGAGAACCAAAGATGCCTGCTCTCATAATTTCTAGTTAGTATTTTGAAGAGATCATATGTAGTACATTGTCGAGAAAAAGAAACACATTAAAGATTGAAAAGACAATAAAATACATTCTTCATGGATGGCATATTATCTATATAGAATCCCCAAATAATCTAAAAATGAATACTAAGATATAAAAGAAGATTTTGATGAGATCAATATGGAAATTAAATTTCATTTTCATATACCAGTATATGAAATATACCATAATTTATTTTTAAAGAGAAATATCAATATTATTGACTTAAACTATCAAAAAGCCATAAAAATTCTAGGAAAAAATTTAATAATTTTTTAAAATCCATACATTAAAAATAAAATCTTAACAAAAAATATTAAATATCTAAATGGAGAAATAACCCATCTTTATGAATAGGTGTGTTTTTATCCAAACTTGTCAATTTTCTCAAAATTGGTCTGCAAGTGCAGTCATACTCAAGGTCCCTAGAAGCTTTTTCACAGAATATGAGAAGTTGATTCTAATATGTCTGGAGGAGAAAGAGCCAAGGTAACAAGATTTGTGCCCTGCAGTACTGGGGAGCAAACCCAGGGCCTTCACACTGAGCTATGCCCCCAGGCCTTCTTTTATTTTGAGATAGAGCTTGCTAAATTGCCCAGGCTGGAGTTGAATTTGTGATCCTCCTGCCTCGGCTTCCCAAAATGCTGGGATTACAGAAGGGCACTACTGCATCTGCCTAATAACAAGATATTTTTGAAGAAAAAAAGTGATTTATCCTAGTGGAGATAAAGCTTTTTTATAAAATTATAGTAATTAAGATAGGGTGATAGCATTACAAGAATGAATGAACTGCCCAGTCAGAATAGAGAGCCCAGAATTAATTATACCCAGACATATTTGAAATTTTAAGACAGGCTGGAAGTAGAAAATTGGGGAAAGGAAAGACTGAGTAACAAATGGGGCCGAAAAACTGGTTATCCATGTGGCAAAAATGAAACCAGATCTAATTCACACCATAATCAAAGATTAAACCAAGAAGGACTAGCAACCTAAATGCAACCCTTATAGGAAAACTTAAATGAATGTCTTTCTGATTGTAGGATAAGGAAGCATTTCCTAAACAAGACACAAAATATTCACAGTTTCAGCTACATAAAAATTAGTCATCATAATGTGTCAGCAAAAGACACTGTAGGGAAAATAGAAAAATTACAGTTGAAAGTTATTACAGCACCAAACATTCGCATGCAGACAAAAGAAGGAGTCCTACAAACTATATTAGAACTAAACTGCAAAGCACTCAAACAGGCATTAAATAGATGAAGAAATACATACAGCTGATATACAAGAAGCACCCTTTAACCTCGTTATCAGAGAAATGTAAAACGAAACTACAGAGAGACCTCAGCTTCCATCTATTTCTAAAACTTAAGAAAGCCGACGATAAAGGTTGGAGGGGTTGTGAATCCGTGTAATAGCACCGCTGGGAAGAGCGCAGGTTAGTCTGACCCCTTCGGAAGTCACGTGTTCCTGTCTTCTAAAGGTGTTCACCTATCCACATCCAGGTGTTTACCGAGGGAAGTACTGCACCTGGGTGATAAGACACAGGCGACGAATGTTCCTAGCAGAAATTATTTTCTTAGAAAAAGAAATAGAAACAACCCAAGTATCTACTGGCAGAAGAAAGTGTAAGTACATTTTAGTAGAGTCGCACAATGGACTGTAATAGAGGTAGAAATGAATAAACTGTGACTTTATTGACAACAGAGATGTCTAGAGAAATGCTGAGCAATGAGGTAGCTCAGAAAACTAGACGTATCCTGATACAACTTTTGTAACTGAGAAAACCCAACTAGGTATTAGTCGGGTGTTCCAGTATATTTCCAAACCCATTTTTTAAAAAGCAATGGACTAAGCCAGGCATGGCGGCGCACGCCTGTAATCCCAACACTTGGGAGGCTGAGCCAGGAGGACTGTGGAGAATGCAAGGCCAGCCTCAACTACATAGCGAGACCCTGTTTCAGGGAAGAAAAATCAAAAAAAAAGTGAGGTATGTGAGAAAAAAAGAGTGGGGTTGGAGTGGGGGCTTTACTTTTTCTTGGGTCAAGATGATAAAACGGCAGAAATGGTCTAGTTTTTGGTTGGCTGTGGGTCTCCCAGGTGGTCATTAGCAAAGGAAATACAGTGGAAAAGGCCAAGCAGGCGCAGACGGGTGATGACAGAGTGCTGTGAAAGAGAAGTCTTATCACTTGCATTCTGTGTGCTTGAAATCTACTAAAGACTTAAACCGTGAGGATCGAGCCAAGACTCTGCCTTAATCCCACACGCAGGCCGCACAGCTCCTCTGAACACTCAGCCGCGACCTGGAACCAAGCGCAAAGTGTAGATCTGAAGGGCTCAGTTCTCCCAACAAACTGTCACCGCGGGCGCCACTTCCTCGGCTGGCTTCTAGGGCCAGGGGAAGAGTCCGAAAACCTGGCTGGGAACTGCAGGAAGAAAACAAAAAGGAGCCAGCGAAGCTGCTTAGGGACAGTTTTTCATTTGTTTATTCTTTAATCGGGTTCCAAATGACTCATTTAAATTCTAGCGAAAAATAAAGGGGAAGGAAGGAAAGAAAGAGAAGAATTGAAGGAGTACTACAAAGTAAATGGTTATGTCAGTGTTGCCATTTGTTTTAGGTCACGTTTGTATTGTTCTGTGCTTTCTTTGCACCCTTTTCTATGCGATTCCTTACTAATGTCTCCTTTCTAACTTCAAACAGCCCTCAGCTTCCCAACAGCAACATAGAAAGGGATTTTGATTTAGAAATAGCATTAAAGGACAGCAAGGAGTGGTGGTGTGTGCCTATAGCCCCTGCACTGTAAGCCCAGTCTGAGAGCCTGTCTCCAGAAAGGAAAAAGAAAAGAAAACATAGTTTGGGAGGCTGGAATGTACGTGCTTTTTAAATTTTTTTTTCCCAAGAGTGGGGATTGAACCCAGGACTTTGGCACTGACCTTCACCCCAGCCATTTTTATTTTTTTATTTTGAGGCAGGATCTCACTAAGTAACCCAGGCCAGACTCAAACTCTGTGACCCTCCTGCCTCAGCCTCCCAGAAGACTGGGATAACACCCATGCAGCCCCACACCTGGCTTGCATGTGCCTTTAAAGCAAATACACAGTGTCCACCATCAGACTTAAGAATGGAAGGAAAACCCCTTCTCTAAGTCTCCTCTGTGCTTCCAACTAGCTGTGCACTCAAGAACCTGTTTCCTCATCTGCTGAACTTGGAACCAAGACACCTTTTCCTACCTCAAAGTTGGCGTGCGACATGATAGGCAGCAGTACTATTCAAAAGAGAGCAGGGGCAGAGGTGAGAGGTGGCCAGGGATGCACACAGTGTGTCTGCCTCCACTTTCTACCACTCAGAACATGGGCCTGCTACTTACGATGTACATGGAGCTGAGGGTTCTTTTATTCTCGCATTTCTCACAGAAATCATGAAATCCTATCTGGTATGTCCTTAGTCAGAAATGTAATTCCAAATCTGTAACTTTGATCTCATGATAAGAAGTGTAATCCATTTTGCAGAAACCTGTTTTAGGATGATCCAATTTTTGTAGAGTTTTCTAGAAAATTGGTACGGTAATGACTGAGGATTGCCAGTCACTGAAATATTGATTATACTGTCAGCAAAGAGTGAGTGTAAATTATGCATTTGGGCTTCACTTGCCACTGCAGATGTCTTCTGAAACTCGTCCCCATTATTTCACATCCCCACTTCAGAGATTCTTTATCTGTCCTTCTGCTTGATCACCCTTTGAGGGTGGCACTCCTAAAATGTCAGTTCTACATTTCTCTGCCCTTCAGTTTCTCTGACAAATAAGTTAACAATGCGTAAATAAATCCTTCAGTGTGTCCTCAGGAATCCTATTAGAAGTTGCACACCACCTTTTTTAAAGGACAGCAAACCCTTAGAAACCCAGGCTGTTCCTCATGGGGAAGAAGTATCCCCCAAATTTTTTTCTTATTTTTTCAAGAGGAGTAGGAAGAAGATCTAAAATAGTTAAGTCTGGCAGCTTCATCTGGGTTGGCTGCCTTCGCCAGCAATCTGTAAAAATGTGTTTTTTGAGGATAAGACGTTTGGGCCCTTGGCCAAAGCTCATGTCTGTCATCAGCAAGGAGTTAACCACCACCCACCATGGCCCTTTAACCCACCGCCATGCTCTGTGTGCCTCTGCGTATGGACAGGAAGCTTGCGCCTTCCACAGGCCTGGAGCTGCCAGAGGTAAGCCTCTCCTCTCTCCAAGTAGAACCTCCCGAGTCTGCCCTTTGGCTGAGCACAGCAGGGTCAGCACTTTTTAAGGTGAAACCTCAAACTAGCGTTCATTCCCAGTGTCAATGTTTAGTCTTTTCACGGTACCTAAGAGGCTCGGGGAGGGGACTTGAAGTACTCTTGTTTTTAATGCCTGCAAAGTCATTTCCTAAGAAGGAATGAGAATATATACCCCTAAGAATACATACACATCTAAGGGTACCCGTGGCTGCCAACCACTGAGAATCTCTGGAACAAGAACTCTTCAGCAGACTCAGGCATGATGGCGCACACCTGTAATCCTAGCACTTGGGAGGCTGAGGCAGGAGGATTGCTTTGAGTTGGAGACCAGCCTAGGCTACATAGTCAATTCAAGGCCAGACTGAACTACATAGTAAGACCCTGTCTCAAAAAAAAACCTCTTCATTAGAACCTGGGATTTATTCATGCAAAATTTCATTCTAGCATAGATAAGCTAGAGCCAAAATAATCTGGGTGTCCTTAAGGGAATTTCCATTAAACCATGTTTCTTGTTTCCCGTAGAACACAGCTTGATCTCACCTCTGCTCTTGTCTCTCTTGCCCCGATCCCCGGAAAGCTATTTCCTCAGTGGTGGAAGAGCAGGTGGTCCTAACTCCTTCGGCCACTGAATGAGGCAAACCTTTGGATGAGGTGAGCATGGGCTAGGGCTGCCCTCTGTGCCCACCTGGCCTCAAGGCAAACAGCTGAGGCAGACAGAGATGCTAGAGAACAGTCAGTCACTTGCTCAGCCTGGCTCCCCCAAAGCCCACTTCTCCCCACCAGGGTTCCAGGATCTTGGCAGAACGGCCCTGGAACTGGGGTCAGGTGAGAAGAATGAGAAGCCACAGAATCCAAGTGGCACGATACCCAAAGATCTGGAAAGGAAAGCTGCTGCTTTTAACTTGGAAGTAAGATGAACCTTTCTCTCCCGAGGTCAGGTCCAGCGGAGCCCATGTTGTTTGTGTGTAAGAGGCAGTGATGCGCCAGTCATCCTGCCGACTCGCGGCAGCCATCCACATAATCGCTGGCTCCTCCCAGGGAGCTCCGGCTGGCCAGCAGGAATGCCTGGGCTCTGACGGGTCCTCAAGGGTGTTTAGAGAAAGGCCACAACCCTTCTGGGGTGACACTGCAGCATGGTAGGACACAGAATTGGAGTAAGACCGGGTCTACCGGGCAGTGCCCCAGTCACATCTGCCTTCCCCAGGCTCCATCTCTTCACCTGCTGGATAAAGGAGATGGAGGAGAGGGCCGGAAGTCTCTGTGGACTCTTCACCCAGATCTCTGCAGAGCACGGTGCTGTCTAGTTCACAGTGTGGCCTCGGGACAGGGGTAGGGGGCTGGGTTGGGTCGGGCTCCTCCTGACCCCAGGAACCAAAGAAGCCATCCCCGGGCCCAGGGCTTTATACACCACTTGGCGAGCAGGCATCAGGGAGCCCGGCCAGCTGGACGTGCCAAGTGGGCCAGGTGGAATTCAGGGCATGTTCTCGCCACAGGAGCCAGAGTGGGCTGTGGCTGTGGCAAAGGTGCCGAAGATTTGCTCCTCGTTTGTTTTGTTCCAGGATGCCAAGCACTGCAGCCAACTCCAGCGCCCCAGCATGGAAGCCCCCACTTCCCAATCATCGCTTGGACATGGACAGCACCTGGGCAGCCAGCCTGGGCTCCGTGTGGGGAGTTTTACACAAACACACACAAATACACATGCATGCGCCCACATAGTCCGCACCAGAGAACATACATCCCTTCGCATATAGGTGAACCTTAAGGCATCCTGCCTCTTAAACGCACCACATCTTTCTCTTGTGTGCAGCGCTACTTTCAATACCAACAGTTGTTCTTCTGATGAATTCCTGATTTATCTCCCTGGTCTTGCTATACCGCCCTGCCTTGGAGCTACCTGACTATGGACTGAAACCTCTACAAACTGTGAGCTGAAATAAACCTTTTCTTCTTTAATTTATGGGTGTCAGGTACTTTTTCCCAACAAAGAGAAAAGTAAATAAGACAATCACTGATTGTCGGGCTTGAATTTACAGTCCTCAGCCTCCCAGAGTACTGGGATGACAGACATGTACCACCAAGCCTGGCTGCGGTGATCTTTTTTGTACATGCATTTTTGTCCCCACTTATTTTTGAAAATTCCAGGGATGTAGTGGGGTGCGTGTGTGTGTGTGTGTGTGTGTGTGTGTGTGTGTGTGTGTGTGTGATTAAAGGAAAACCTTGACAAGGCCTTGAGTGAGCTGCTCGTCTGAGGTAGCTTGGAGGATTATCTGGACCAGGGAGCACAGGACTGGAACTCAATGCCCAGTGACCCAGGGTGACATCACCTCAATCATTCTACTTTATTGAGAAAAGATTTGGGGAAGAGACACATGACTTTGCTGCACAATCATTCATGCACCTGGCATGACTTTTACGTCCTTGACAAGGACCAGGGCTGGAGAACGAACTGGAACCAGGATGTAAGTCCACGGGAGCAGCCATGCAGCCCTGTGTTAAGGAAGGAAACGTTTTCATTTCTGTGTTATCATACTCAGGCTGGAAAGCACCTTTCTCTAGGATTCACATGAAAGAGGGGACCTAATTTCTGCCAAAGAACTTCTCATCCAGGACTGCTGAAAACGACGCCCCCAAGGACCCTGTTTCCCTTCTAGCTCCCTTTCCAAATGCCTCTGGCCTCCCAGGCCCCTCTACTAGTGAACATTCAGAGGTTCCTAATGTTCGGCTCCTTCTGAAGCATCTGAGTTTTAGAAGAGAAAGAGAATCCTCAGTGATCAGGAGCTTGCTATGTGCCAGTATTGTGTGAGGTAGTTTGCATCCATTTTCGTATTTAACCTTTGACAGATAAAGAAACACAAGCGCAGAGAAGCTGATTAATTTGCCTAAAGCCACGGGGCAGAGCCAGGATTTGATTTTAGATACTGTTTCAGTTACTCTCTTGTTGCTGGGACAAAATACCCAACGCCCACAAGTTAAAGGGGGAAAGGTTATTTACTCACAGTGATTAGAGGTTTCAATCTGTAGTCGGCTGCCTCCACAGCAGGGTGACATGGCAGAGGGGCACTGCAGAGAAGAAACCATCCGTGGCAGGGCAGGCAGGAAGACAGTGAGCCTGTCTGTCTTCTTTCCCTTTCTATTCCATTCAGGTTACGAACCTTTTCGGTTGGCACCCCCACATACACAGGGTGGGTCTTCCCTCTTCAGTAAATCCATCATCCACATCCAGAACTATGCTAAACCAATCAGTGGACTAACCTAGTATCACACGCCCATGATCCAGTCACTCCCAAAAGCCCCATCTATGAGCTTTGGAGATAAAATATAAACTTTCACAGATACCTTTCACTCTTTTGCTCACAGCATTGATGGTGTCCGAGTTGCTGCCCACTGGGAGGGGGCTGAGGATGGGAACCCAGACTCAGGCCAGGGCACCTCCTCACAAGTCTGGAAACATCAGCTTCATCCGCCCCCTCACCCAGAGACCTGTGATTAGCCCCATCTTCCCGGGCCCTGCCCTGGCAGCCACACACCAAATCCTGCTCATTGCCCTTGGTAGCAGGGGTGCTATAATTTCATGCATCCTGACTCTGAGGATAGCAGATCGGTCTCCCCTCTTGTCTGCCTAGAACATTAAAGCCTCCAGGGAAAACAGTCGTAGAAAAGTATTTAAGAAAACAAGAGGCTTGTCACTGGCTGTCCCCTGTGTCATGAGCACCCTGTAGCAGTCTGCAGCCAAAGTGGGGCCCTCTGATGCTGGGAGAAGCTGCGGAGAGGAGCCAGCATGCGGAGGATCATTCTGGAATGGGGACACGAGGTTTCAGGAGGGGGGCTGGGGAGAAAGGCGATCAAGGCTTCCCTTCCCTGCCTTCAGCTCAGCCCCGAGACAATCTCAGAATGCTTGGGGTCAAGCCCTCTCTAAGGCACCCATCTTAATGGGGTCCAAGGCACTGTGGATGGGGGACCTTCTCCTGGGATGCCCTACCAGGCAGCCCCCCCACACACTGAAGAGGTTGAAGACCTTCAGCCTCTCCCTTTAAGGGACAAAGGATACCAGTGGTAGAGACACAGCCCAGGGGAGTGTGGGTTCCAGCTGCTACCAAAGAGGGGAAGGGCCAAGCGGCCACGCCCAGCGACAGGGGCTCCCAGGAGGCCTTTCACCTGGTACCCCACTGTGGGCGGGGCACCGGAGCCAGCTGCTGGCAGCTCCGAGTGGTTTCCTCTTCCACAAAAGGAAAAAGGCTCCATCCAAATTCTGGCCCGCTGCCCAGAGTAGAGGCTGCAGAGAAAAAGGGGACAGCTGCTCACCCGGACCAGTGGGCCTGGCAAGGGCAGGTCACACGGGCACCAAGGAAGGGGTGGAGCTCAGCTCTGCTCCCTGAGGCCTGTCAGTGGCCAGAACCACCCCGCCTTGCCTTCCAGGCTCGCCTCACAAAGAGCACTGGAGCCCTGGCATACAAATCTACAAATCGGAGACTCGGGATCTCTGGCTGCTGGGCGTCAGGCAGGGTGACTCACAGTCCTGGGCCTGGCTCAGCTGTCCCGCCCATCCTGAGTGGCTGCTGGGCCATCACAGTCCTGGCTCCTGCTGGCCTTGGACTGTGGTGGATGAGTCAAGAACACCAGCCAGGTCCCGGCTGCACACGCCCCCGGTTTGCCCCAAGTCCTTGACCCAGCGCCTTACTCCCGTGCTTTTCACATCTCCAGTAGCTCTGGAGACAGACAGGTACCTGGAAAATATTTGCAGCCTGGTTAATAACGAGCTCTGTCAGATTCTGTGATTTGGGGTCCAATACACCTGGTTCCAATTTGAGCTGTCACCTGCTGGCTGGAAACTTAGAGGACACCTCGGCCTCTTGAAATCTCCACTTTTCCTGGTACAAAATGCAGCTGGTGCTTCACAGAGCCAAGGCAGGATTAAACAAAACAGCATATGGCAAGCAGGAGGGGCCAATGAAGGAGCGTTCCCTTCATCCAAGCAAGCAGAGACCCCATCACTCCCCCTGGGAGAGGAAGAGAAACCAGCTGCTTCTGTCAGGGCAGGGGCCCTGTTGGTTTTAGGGTCACATCTGTCACTGTGGGGGCCCTGCCTGCATCCAGGAGAGAAGCCATATGCCTCAACTGTGGCCCTGACCCCGGGACCATGTGTGTGGCGGGCCATTTACACCCAGCGTGGCCTGAGCTGGCTCTGGGACACCTGCTCAGGCTCCTCCCAGCTCCTCAGCCCCCACCTGCAGGAGAGGAGGAAGCAGGGGGGATGGGGACCCCAGAAACCTGCATGGAATAAACCCCACAGAGGGCTTCTGGGACAGGATGGAGCAATTTAATGCACGTAGCCTTTTCTAATGAGCAGGAATTTTAACAGCTGCTAGCCCTAAATCTAAACAAGCCCCATGATGATTTCTTCTCATGAGCTCCCTGGGCCTCAGTCAGAGCAAGGACAGCGGAGGTGCATGTCACTAGGTCACCCAGTGGTTTGCAGAGCACACTCGGCTCCATTATTTCCTGTGATCCTCACCACAGAGCCCACAAGCAGGCAGGAAACAGGTTCTTAGCCCCATTTTCCAGACCAACACATTGAGTCTGAGAGAGTTTGGGCAACTTGCCCGAGGTCACACAGCTTATTTTTACATCTTAGTTAGTCACTTTCCTCATCTCTGAGACACAGTACCCGACACTCAGCCACTTCTTGAAAAAAGGAGAGTTTTATTTTGGTTCCTGTTTCGGAAGTTTTGGTTCTTGTATGGTCGGCAGCATGGTGGAAGGAGAGACAATCGTAAGGTGGTCAGGAAACAGACAGAAAAGAGAGGAGCCAGGGAGAGAGATACAGTATGCACTTCCAGGTCTCAGGGTCCCACCTCTTCCAAACAGCACCCACCTTCTAACCCACCTTCTAGTCAGCTAGAGCACCCCTCACTCAGTCACCTTCTAAAAGCCCCACCTATGAGCGCATGAGGATCTTGGGGGACAGCCAGCTGTAAACCACACATCAGAAGAGCAGCAACTCATTCCCCAGGGGGGACTCAGTGTTCTTCCTGGTACAAACCCCTGAAGAGCAAGCCCTGTTGTTGGGCCTCATACACGGAGTGACTGAAATATACGGAGACTGTTTACTTTAAAAAAAAAAATTACTACAATAAAAGACACATTACCATTAATCCCTCAAAATACTTCCCCTCACTGGAAACACATTCGTCCCATCCTTGCGACTTCCTGCAGCAGTTCTGGAAGCCCTCTTCTGTGCGTGACTTTATGAGGTGTGATAAAAAATACAGTGAATGCTACTGCTGAGTGCCACCAACAGAAAGGAAGCTCATAAAAATGTGGTGCTGTGTTCTCATCCATCTGATTCACTGGATCTGGCACCATGCAACTTCTGGCTTTTCCTCAAAGTCAGGATGACTATGAAAGGTTAATATTTTTAATCGATTCAGGATATCGAGGCCATGACAATGTAACTAAAGATACTAACGCTCCACTCTTATGGCCTCATAATCACCTCTAAAGATCCTGCCTCCAAATACCACAGTAGAATTAAGTTTTCACCTGTAATACCTCACAGTAGTGATTAAATTTTAACATGAGTTTTGGTGTGGATATTCAAACTGTAGCACACAGTGACTAAGAATAAAGGTCTTAGGCTGGGGGCATAGTGCAATGGTAGAGGGTCTGCCTGGCATGCACAACGTCCTGGATTCGATCCCCAGCACTGGGGGAAAATAGTCTCATGCTTTTAGATTCAAATCTGACTGTGTTTATCAGCAGCTGGATGATCTTGGGAAGTCACTGAACTCCCTGTGTGCCGCTTTCCTCTTCTATAATTGGGAGAGAAGAATAGCACCTACCGTGTGGGTTACCACTGAATGCAACGCCTGGCCTATTAGTAAGTGGTCAGAAAAATTACCTCTTTTTACAGCTGTTGTGCCATTCAAATACTTCGAAATTATTCTTGGGACTGCTTATCACGCTTAACATGTAGGATTTATTTACTTTTTCAGTGCTGGAAGTTGAACTCATGGTCTTCACACCAAGCTACATCTCCAACACTTCCCTCCCATTTTTAAAATTTTTAGACAGAGTTTGCTAAATTGCCTGGGTGGGACTCGAATTTGCAGTCTCCCTGCCTCAGCCTCCCAGAGTGCTGGGATTACATGTGCCACCACACTGAGCTAAAGCTTTACCTTTTATTCTGTTTATTTCCTGTCTCCCCGGTTGGAACACAGTCCCCATGAGGGCAAAGATTTGAGACTGTTCGGTTCACAGATGTAGACTTAGTGCCTGTAAGACTGTCCGGCACATGATGAGAGCTGGATCTGTGGGGTGAAAGAATCAGAGAGGAGTTGAGGGGGGAAGAAAAGCAGGAGCAGCAGAAAAATCTCCTTCGATATACAGTTGACCAGGACTGCACAGAGACCCAGCCAGCCTGCTGTGTGTATAAAAGTCGTTAAATAACAACAGAGACTCTTGTGCTTGGACTAGCTTTAAATCCAAACAGGAAGGGACATGAGGGAGGGAGGGGAGTCTTGTACCAGACCGAGGAGAGCAGCAAGGACTCGGGCCCTGCCCGAGGTGGCACGGGATGGAGGTTCACAGTCCCAGAGAGCAGAGCAGTTAGCTGCCCAACCTGAGCGTCGGTTCACACGCTGAGGTTCGCTGCCTGCTGGCCACGCACAGGCCCACTCCTGGCAGGATGTGCCGTGTGCTGCCTGTCAGGAGATTCCTAAACCCGGTAAGTTCCAAAGGGAAAGTGCCAGTGTGACCTGAGTGGGCCGCCAAGCGTGCCGGGCACCTCTGCGGGGGTGGCTCCTGTCTGTGACAACCTGGCTCTTGATGAGGGGCAGAGGTTGTCCTGCGGTCAGCTGAGGGAACCTCTTTCTCACCTGACCCTGGTGTAGAAGGGGCCGGTTCTCAGCGCCAGCATACACTGTCTGCCCCGAGGCCCGGGAGAACTCAGCCTTGGGCCGGGGAGACAAGTGGACAAATGCTGTTTGGAAACAGGGTCCTCCCAGCCAGTTGATCTGCTCAGCCCCAGGTGAACAGTGAAGGACGGCTGAGGAGCTGCGTGGGGCCCGGAGGGTCTGTCACTCCCACCTTGGTGGGGACAGGAAGGGAGAAAACAGGGCTCAGCTTCAGGATCTGGCTGGGAAGAGGTTTGGGGCAGGCCAGAGCCCCCTGCCAGACTTCCAGAGAGGGGTCCAGGCCTCAGGAGGCGCAGGAAATGTGTCTCATCTGAGCCCTGCTTTGCACTTTCCTGGACACTGACAGGGTTAGCATCTTCTCAGGTTCCCTGGCCCTAAGTGCTTTCCCTTCTGTAAAATGTCTGCTCCTATTCTGTGCTCATATTTCTACCTAATCGTGTCTATTTCTCCCTCCTACCCCACCAGGAAGGCAGGACCCATATATTCCCAAGTCTAATCCTTTGTCACTTGTGTGTTATTTATGTCTTCCCCACAGTTTAAGCCTTATCTTTTAAGAGTCTTTAAATTACCTACAATGAGCAAAGATTCTTAATTTTAACATAGTTGAAACTAAGAATCTTCTATAATTCGTGGTTTTCATGTTTCTTGTTTAAGAAATCCCCTACCCCAAGATCAAAGAGGTACTCGCTTCTGCTTTCCTCTGACTGAAGGCCTCACCACAAGATGCTGCTGCCGCCGCTCAGGGACCTGTGCCCCCGGCAGGTATGGGCCGGTTCCAGACACGCGGCGCGGTGCCCCATGCCAGGAGGACTGCTGTGTAATGGCTCTCCACGACGCTTCAGGGCACCATTCCTGCAAACTTCTCCACTACACGCTGCAGCCCAGATGCCAGCTCTGGCTCCAGGCAGCCATCCCTGGGCGCAAACTACTGCCTCTCGCCTCCCTCCACCCCGATGCTCAGAGGCAGCACGCAAGGCGCCACCAAGCCCAAGACCATGGGGACCACAGAGGGCAGAAGCAGCACATCCTGCTGAAACTTCAGGCCCAGAAGGCCATACCCATCTGAACAGTCTGCTCGCCACATGCCAGGGTCTGCCAGGGACCGTCTGCTGGCTCAGGACCAGGCCTGCTGTCAGGGCCACAAAGCCGGGCTTTGTGACCCTGTGTCGGCCTGTGTGCTTGCAGGGTGGGGCTGGCCTCTGAGGACAATGGCACGGCAGTGGGGCCCGGGCTCCGATGGAAGTCAGCACTGAGAATGGCCACAGAGCCAGCCCCTGGGAGCTGCCGGGCCGCAGCCTGTCCGGGGGCAGGGCGGGCACACGGGGTTGGGCAGGGCGGGCACACGGGGTTCTGCAGAGCAAACCAGGCAGTTTGAAGCTTGCAGAGTCTGGCTGCCTCCCAGACAGGCTCCCAGACACCCGCCTGGGCCTGATTTTCCTGTTCTATGTCTTGATAAATATGCACGGGCTCTGGCCTGCGAGCAGCCTTGGAAAGACATTCGTAGGCAGTGAACTGAAGAAAAGCTGGGGATGCCTTTAAAGGAACCCACACCCCAGCCTCTCCTTCCCGCTTCGGTGTCCAGGGCTCCCAGGGGAACTACCCACCTGCAGGTCCAACCACCTGAGGCCACTGCTTGGCTTCTGGGAGGATGGAGGGGAGTCAGGCAGCCAGAGCAGCGGGAGGGAAGAAGTGGCTGACACATGTGGCGCTTGATGGGTGTTTTAAGAACCCATAGCAAGTAGACTCTTCTCTTTTTTCTTTTAAAAGATGCTGAATTACAAATTTGCCCTTGAGCCGTAGAGCCGGCCTGGCTTTCCTTCCATGGCTGCACATAACAAACAACAGATTCTCACTTCTGCCTGTGTGCTCTGTGGCTGCCCGGCTCAGCCTACTGTTCACCTTCAGGTGATTAGACTTCTCCACACCACCTTCTCCCCTCCCCGCTCACCTCAGGCAACGGCACCAACCTTTCTGAGTATAAAGTTTCCTACCTAAGCCGGGCATGGTGACCCAACTCTCTGTCATCCCAACTCTCTGGGAGGTTGAGGCAAGAGGATCACAAGTTTGAGCCCAGTTCGGGGAACTTAGCAAGGCTCTGTCTCAAAGAAGGGCTGAGAATGTAGCTCAGTGGGAAGCGCTTGAGTTCAGTCTCCAGTATAACCAATCAGTCAAAGTTTTCAATTTAGCTCAAAATAGTCAACAGACTACTCTCCTCCTGGTCCATTATATTTGACTGATGTAGAGTCTGATATATGCTAGGCTTATAGTAGACTAATTATATATCTGACTTACACAGAACATCCAATGGATGAGAAACTAGGCAGTAATCAAATAAGTGTGGATTTAGCAACCATATTAAATGCAACTATACCTGTATTTTACATAGCCACATCCAGTACCTTTGAGCAGAGATGTAGAATGCGTGTTAGTTGTGGGGCTGGAAGACAGTAGAGAACACGTATGTGAGTTCCTGGGCCCCTTGCCAGAGCTCTTGAGGGAGGACCCCGGTGTCTGCAGGCCGAGCGGGTCAGGGCATTCTCTGGGTTCTGTGATGGGGAGGACTCAGCGCTCCGAGACATAGCTGGTAATAAGGCGGGTGTGACCCCGGCTGCCTGCTGCTGAGAAAGTTCTTGGCAAGTCTGCCCTCGAGGGGAGGACGGCTCATAGTCGGTTCTTTCCCTTTCTGGGTCATACCCTTGGAGGGGAGGCTTTAGAAGTTCCCTTGAAAAGCGTATTTTGCAATTCAGGGGATTCCAGGGTGCATACATAATGTGCACTCACACGGTCATCTCAAGGACCAAGCGATCTCCGAGTTCTGGCAGTTCCAAGAATCTGTGGTTTTTGATTAGCTTCAAGCCTGCTGGACTTCAACTCCCTGGCAGAGCCATTCTGGAGGGTGAGAAAAATGTGTCTTCACCACCACTGGGCCACCAACAGTGACTGTGCTGAGCATGGTGGCACATGACTAATCCCAGCACTATGGGAGGCTGAGACAGGAGGATCACAAGTTCAAGTCCAACCCAGGCAATTTAGTGAGACCTCTGCCTCAAAATGAAAAAGGGCTGGGGATGTAGCTTAGTGCAGTGGCCCTGAGTTCAATCCCCAGTAACTCAAAGAAACAAACACACAAACAAAAACCAACCCAACAAGTGTCTGCGAAGAATGCTGTGGTGCCACCTTGTGGTGTAGTTCTGAAATTGCAACTTACCGGGGCCCACGCTCAGGTTGCCCTGCCCATCCCCACTCTTTGACCTTACTTCTTACCGCTCTCCCACTTGCCTACTCTGATCCAGCCACCTCGGGCTCCCTTTATTCCTCCCTCAGGGCCTTTGCATCAACTGTTCCCTCTGCCTGGAAGTCTACTTTTGAAGCCAGATATGCAAGTGCTGTTGTACAGTCATGTAATGAATCAAGAGTTAAGCACATTTTAATGAAGATGCTTCTATTTTCATTTGACCTTAGATTAAGAAAATAGATAGCAGTATTTTGAAGTTTTCTTTTTTGTTGAGGCAACTTTGAGGAGAAGTTGATGAAGATTATAGAGGGTCTTTTAGTCAGCTTCCACTAAGCTTTGCTGCAATAACAACCTCAAAATCCCAGTGACCAACAAGAGCAAAGGTATTTATCACTCAAATTATTACCTCAGGTCTACTGCAGCTCTGCTTCCTTGCAGGATGAAGGACTAAAGGCTTCCCTCAAAGGAGAAAGTGACACAGAAGGAAGGAGAGAGGGTTCCCCACTTCCGTAACGGTAGACACCATTCTGAGAGGAAAGCAGGCTCAGGCTGTGCAGTGGAAGAAACACCAGGCTCTCCAGCCTCCCAGAGGAGGACGGAGGCTGTCACTGCCCCAGAACAGGGGTGACGAAGCTCTCGCCTGGCTACTGAACTGTCAAACAACGTGCGTGCACACAGACACACAGGTGGACTCTGGAGTCCCCCCAAATGCCGGGGTATTGTAATACCTCAAAACCTTTCCACTCACTGTTCCAACTGCCACAAGAGGGAGAAGGAGGGCTTCTGGGTGCCACTAGCAGACCCCTGGCCAAGAGAAAGAGGAAAAGCATCGGGGAAGCCAGGCCAAGGGAAGAGGGGGAGAGGGGCACGTGGCCCTGAGGTGTGGGTGTGGCAGCTCACTGCAAACTTTGAGCTCAAGTGAACCCCAACCCCTTCCCCCACCTCTCACCTGCACCTCTTTACAGATAGCGCAACAGTTCACCTGGGAAATGGACGGGTGATTGTTTCCCTGCCTTGAAAATCTCTGAGCCAAAGGAAAACTAGTTTCCGTGCTGCTGGGGGAAGAAGAGGGTGGGGCTCAGTACGGAGAGAATGAGGAGGGAACAGATGGTGCCTGCTAAAGCGACCAGATTTTTTTCCCCCAGTTAATCTGGGAATGACCTAATTTACATAGTATTTGCATAAATTTCCATTGCAAATTGAAGCTGTCCTAACTTCAAGTATATGGAAGAAAATAAATGAGATCAAGCAATCTACTCTAATTGAGCTGAGCTGGTCATGCTGACTTCTGTGAAATGCAGGTCAGGCTGCTAAGCCCTGGCATGGAGGGAAGGAAGTGGGCACAGTTCCTCAGCGGAGGGAGGCTGTGGAAAGCCTCTCAGCCTGGAGTCAGAAAGAGCTCCTGCCTCCTCTGCACCCTCTTCCTGATCCCTCCTCGCCCTGCTCGGGAGAACCAAAGCTGGGGACAGAGCAGGACGGACTGGGACTCTCCCCCCTACCAGAGTGTCCCAGCTGGCACAGCGCAAATGGAGCAAAGAGGAAGTAGCATCAGACACAGCCTCCTGCAGGCACAGCAAACGGGGCTCTTGTGCAGAGGTGGTGGGGTCACACGCCCACGCGCGTGGTGCGCAGGGAGACACATTGCTCCATCCCAACATCTGACTCCCACCCGGCCACTCCATCCATTCACCCTCATCCTCCAGCTCATCCTGGTGCCGTCCCGGACAGTTGGTCATCCTGCTCCCCCATCCAGGGACGTGCTGGCTGCTGGGATGGCGCTCGCTTCAGTGAAAGGCGACCGTTCAAGGTGGCCTTGAGCCTGCCCCTCACGTGTCCTCTGCTGAGATGTCCTTCCTGAGTGCCGGCCTCACCTCCCCCACCGCCCACCCCCGATCCCTCTGCATTTAGCATCCTCCCCTGTCTCCTGCCGTCTTCAGCCCAGAGACCCAGGAGGGGCAGCCTTGTTCTCTGCTCTGAGGTTCCCCAGAAACAGTTTCTCCCGAGTCCTCAGGGCCCCTATCCCTAAAGTTAAAGCCAGAAGGGCTCCTTGCTCCCCAGCCTCTTGCTCCTCTGAAATACATCCCAACACAGCTGCTTCATCAAGATGCAGGGGAGTTGAGGAGAGGAGGGGAAAGAAAAAAAGACCAGGAAAAAGATCTTCACCAGTATTCCAAAAATTGACTTTGCTGTGCACTTCCTGGAAAATCATGGCCCAGAGCTCACATAAGTGCGCAGAAAGCTAAAAGAAGGCAAGAGAAAGATGTTACTAGCAAAATAAGAAGAGAAGAGAAAGTCCAAATGGAGACTCAGAGTCCAGCTCTGGTCTGAGCCGCCAGCCCACTCCAGCCCCACGGCCTGGACACCCGGTGCTGAGAGCTGGTGGCGGCTGAGGTAGCTGCAGGCTGGCTGCACCAACCTGTACCTAAGGCGAGTTCACTGCACAGATGCTCTGAAGGGAGAGAGAGGCTCGGGAAAGCCAGGGCTGCCCTCGGCCAGCCCATCTCGGCATAAGAAACATCACATTTTAAGCAGGGGATCAGCAAACTCTTTCTATACAGGGCCAGGCAGTAGATGCTTTAGGCTTGGCAAACCATATGGTCTCAAGTGCAGCCGCTTGGCTCCGCCGGCCGTTGTAGCCCCAAAGCAGCCACAGAAGAGATGCAAATCAACAAGGGAGGCTGGGATCCAATATGTACAGGCGTGGAAATTTGCACTGCAGACGATTTTCATGTGTTGTGAAATTAGTCTTCGTCTCTGGATTTTTTATTTTTCATTTAAAAATTGTCCTTAGTTCCCGGGTCATGCAAAAACAAGCAGCAGGCTGGACTCGGCTTTAAGCAAAGCCAAAGCAGGGTCAGGTTTGCTTTAATGCAAACAAGAGAGGTGCTTCATAGGAGAATTTTCCTTGGTGACCTAAATGGAGGGTTCGCTGAATGTAGTTAAAATGAGAACCAATTGTAATTTCTTCCTACAGTTTTCCCTTTCTTTCTTTCTTTCTTTTTCTGCTGTTAGTGTTTTTCCAAGTGACATTTGCCATCTATTAGTGGGCTGTGAGATTCATGAACATCATTTTGGATAGAATAGAATCGACTAGGAAAGATACGCTAGAATAGAACAGAACAGAACAGAATTCAGAGTCCGCCACACATAATAAAAGTAATGCCTCATGGAATGTACACACTCATATCCGTGTGTACGCTGGATTATAATGTAAAACATGCTTCTTAGAGTGGGCCATGGTCAAGAAGGTTGAGAGGCACTGCTCTGTTGAATAGTGAGAAAAGAGCGGTTGGATCTCAGGCTCTTAGAAGGTCAGAAGTACTCCATTTCCCTCTCCGCCCCTTTGCTGACCAAGCCTGGGACTGCTGGTCAGATGTGCTCAGAGTGATGCTCTGGCAAGTGAGCAGCAGTGAGACATGGAGCTGCATTCCAACGAGACAGCAGAATGACCCACTTCCAGGAAGTTAGGCAGGCGGGCGGGCCGAGTGCTGGGGTCACACGTGGGATGGCCCCGGGGCTGCAGGGATCTGGAAGGGAGATGTAAGCGTGTGCTAAATGTCTCCATCTCCACTGTCAACTGTGGTGACCTGGGACTGAGGCTGTCTAGCGCCTACTATGAGGCATGCGGTGGCCTCCCAGTGTGACCTTGGGCTGGACTCCGAGAAAGACAAGGGGCGCCACGCTTTCTCTTCCCTGCTCTCAGAAACAGAGTTTTGGTGCAGTGTTTTGTTATTTCATTTTATTTTATTTAGGTGCAACAAACAGCTGGCACGCAGGTCTTCCTGCGCTGTAAATGCCACTCTAACCCTCACGTGTATCATAATCCCCCTTCTTTCCTTCCCTGCATGTTAATTTGAATATGAACACAATGGATGTTAAATAAGTCCGCAAAGATGCTGTTTGTAGTGTGGCTGAGCAGAGGTGTTTCTGGAGAAATGCACCTGCATGGGCAGCGCTATCTCGCCGGGGGAACCCCCACCTGGTGCCCTATACTGGAGGACAGCCACATGTATGTGCCACCCACCTCCCTTTATGATCCACCTTTCCATGAAGCGTCCCCTCCCCTCCTTTATGAGCGCCTGCCAGGCACCGGGATAAGAACGGAGAAGAGCCAGGCCTGACCCAGGCGGCACGCTGACCCAGCCAGTGCCAGGAACATGATCGTGCTCAGCCCTTCTCGTGGATGACACCCAGAGATTGGGCTTTTCTGCTGCACCCCCGCCAAGTTCCAGCACTCTGGCAGATTCTGGGGACGGCAGGGAAAGCCAAGGAATGCTGGGCTGAGCCTGCGCTGAATCATCCCTGGGGCTGAAAGTCCGAGAGTCTTAGTTTGTGATTTTTGAGGCTCCTGGGGCAGCCGAAAGCTGGAGCGGCCACCAGCCTGGCACTATCTCCTCCTCTGCCTACGACTGTTCCCGAGGCACACAGAGCCTAAACCTACGCGCTGGGCTTTCTGTGCCCTTGTCTCCCCAGGCAGGCTCAGGGCTCCCCAGCCCCAGCAGATCCCACGTGTGAGGCCGGAAGAACAAAAGTCCTGGTCTGGGTGCTGCTTCTAATTAGTGGGGTGACCTAGCAGGTCTCTCGCTTTCCTAACAAGAAGCGGGGAGCAGATGACCTAAAGTTCTTCTCCGATTTAAAGCTCCCTGGGGAGTTTTTTCTCCCTAAACTCTGCCCCGCCTCTGGGATTATTTCGGGGATTAAACTAAATGAGGTCTGTGAGCTCTTCACACACCGAAAGGCTCAAGAGCGCCAGCTCCCACGGAAACAAGGAGTGCGAGCCCCGGACCTGCTGGGCTGTCGCCTCCCAGACACTGTTCCTTGCGATGGGCCAGCTCCTCGGATCACGGATTGAACAGAAGCCTGGCTGAGTGCAGATTAGCACTCCTGGAGCCCAGACTCAGGAGCCCGCTCTGCTGACCAATGATGATCCCACGGGAAGAGGCAGGCTCTTCCCCTTGCACCGAAAGTCCCAGCGACGGCAAGCAGCAACATGCCCTACAAAAAACTCCACACGGAAGAGAGGCGGGTGTTGCCCCCTGTCAGTGCCCGCCACCCTCCCACTGGTGAATGGCCCACGTCCAGGCTGGCACGTACGTTCCAGGCTGTCTGTCGCCTCAGCTGCCCTCTCTGGAACCATCGACATTTGGCCCCAGGCACCCAGCGGCAGGGAACAAGGCAGGAGGAGACTCCCACGGTGAGCTCTGAAGTTTCTGTCCCTCTCACCTGAAATGGCTCCAAAGTGCAGGGAGCCCCAGGAAGTCTCTGAGGACGAAGGTCTGAAGAGAAACCCCACCCGGCCTGAGAAACACCTGGGACACTACCTGAGTGCGGCGATCGTATTCCATGTACACGCGCCACCATGCGGCAGATCTACCGTCGTCTGTTGTCGTCACTATCCCCATTTTACACGGGAAGAGACGGAATTTTGACAGTGTTAGATAACTTATTCAAAGTCACAAAGTTAATAACAGCGCAATCAATATTTGAGCCCAAGTCCATCAAGGAACAGCAGAGTCTGCTCCCTCAGCCACCAAGCCACGTCTTCTCCAGAAGGGAAGCAGGTCACCTTGGCGTCATTCACTTAGACTGGAGGCCGCCTTCGGTTCGAGACACTCATTTAACAGAGAAAGTCAAACAGGTCATCAGAACCTAGTGGGCTAAATAAATCGACCCCAAACAAAGACCCTACAACTTTGGAGGAATTAACTACCAAAAGTTTGGGAAGCTGTAACTCAATGATTCTAGGAGCCTTTAAATACAAAAAGAACTTGAACTCTGCTGATGACATTGTAGGTCTTGGCAGGAGATAGCCGAAGGGGAAGATATAAATGCCTCAGTTTAATACTCTGACCCAACCAGGGACATTCACGCCAGGTAAAGGGAACTTTTGGACAGCCCGCCCTCCACACCACATATCCTCTTACTACCCCTCCTCCCCCATGGTGGGCAGAGCTGGCATACACTCAACTCTCAGCTTACCAAGAAAGGAGGCGTTCTGGTGTCTCTCAAGTCACCAGATCGCACAGTTGGCTGATGGCAGAGCTTCCCCTGTTTCCATGGGGGCTAGTCCGAGACAGCCTCCCAGGTGGAGTCTCCTGGTTATTAGAAAGCACTTTGGTTTAAAACCCTAAGTCCTGGAGTCGCCTTAGAAGATTGACGCAACACGAAGGAATAAGCTAGACACCCGGTAGAGGGCAGTATGTCGATATTCACAGCCCTGCTCCCGGTTCCAGGGGAACTCACAGGGCAAATGTACCCTTGTCCAGGTTGGAGAAAGGAGTCGAGGATGCTCAGTATTCAACTCTAGGGGATGGGGATTTATCTCAGTGGTTAGAGTGCTTGCCTTGCAAGCACAAGGCCCCGAGTTGGATCCCCGGCCCCAAATAAAAAAAAAAAAAAAAAATTCAACTCTCCGCCTAATCTCCACCCCATTTGAAGACCACTCACCCCATTGTGAGGACGAGGGATGTGTGCTCTGAATCCAGCAGGCCTCCCTCCTTCCCTCATGCCCCCAAAATAACGCTCTAAGTCAGAGAACAGCCAATAAGTGTGAGGCAGGAAGGAGAGAAGCGCTGAAGGTGAAGTCAGTCCTCAACACTTATCATCAACACCTGCTCATCATCGGGATCGTAGTCTACTATTGATAGGTGAGATTGAAAAGATAGGATTCTATTATTGATAGGATTGGTATTGATGGGATAGGAACTACCATACCCACAATTCCTGGTGAAGAAAAACTGCCCAGTCATAGTCCCCAAGGAGGGAACGGTCCCCAAGCTGTTCCTCCTCCAGAATTCCCTGTGATTTTACTATGTGGCCACGTGTGGGTGGAGGCTGCGATGTCCTGCCCAGTCTGCCTAAGTAGAGACTGGTTATACTGTCTGGCATGTTCCAGCTCAACCAAGGCTGCTGAAAATGAAAATTAGTACTAGCAATTAGATCAAGCGGTTATCATTCCCTCTTAGGAAAGTGACTTCAGGAAGAGAGAGAAATTGAACCAACTGGTGGCAGAGAAGAATCACAAAGAGGCACTTGGAGGAGGCGAGGGAAGAAGGCAGACACTGAGTCATACGATGCCAGAGCTTCAGGACCAGCGGTCCCAAACCCAAACGGCTCTACATGCTGGCTGGCAGCGTCCCCTTCGCAGGTGGGCACCACATTGTGCTCAGGTGGGAAACACACCTTTGGTTGTGACTGAGGCTCCGTATTGTTACAACAGTGTTTGTCAGACAGAATGTTGAGAGAAGCGCTCCAGGCAGAGGGAGGATCCCAAGATGTACACCAGAGGAAGAGGCAGAATACATGGACACACGTATGCAGACTCGACCACATGTGTCCCGGATGTGTGAAAACTTCACCCTGTTATACAGGACAGTGCAGTCGGGGCCTGTCTTAGTCTGTTTGCTGTTGCTAACAGAATACCGAGGCTGGGAAATTTATAAAGGGTTCGTTTGTCTCCCAGGCCTGGGGTCGGAAATTTCAAGATAAGGTCCCAGGTGGCTTCTGGTGATGGCCCCATACTGTGGCTACTCATAGTGGACAGTGGGCACATGTAGGGGAGAAAAAAAGTGAGTCGAACTCCCAGGAGAGTTAGCCTGTTCCTGCAGGAAAAGCATTCGACTGTCACATGTCCCAGGAGGCCGTCCCCACACTGCCTCTGGTGGCATCAAATTCCAGCATGAATCTCAGAGGGGACGTGCCATATTCCAACCACAGCGGGGCCATTTGAGGTTGTCCTCAAATGAAGACATGGGCTTGAAGAGCCGCCAAGTGCATGCTACGATAAGGAGGGATGTAATTTGGACTCTTTAAAGGCTTGTGAAAAAGCCTAGTATTTGAACGAATGCCATCATATTAGTAACAGAAACCTGACTCAAATGAACTTACAAAGGAATCTGCTGTTTCACAGAACAGAAAAATCTAAGGATAGAACCGACTTCGGCTCTGGCTTGATACAAATGCTCCGCGCCATCGGTTTTCCTCCAGTTGGTGTTATTCTTTAGTTGGCAGACTGTTCGCACACTCAACTAGGTGGCCAGTGTTGGCTTCATGCTATATATATGCTCACCTCCTTCCACCTTAGCAGCCTTAACAGTAAAAAAGCAATTTCCTAGGTCTGGAGTCCATGCTCCAGGGAGAGCTCTCATGGGCCCATCTTGGGATGTATGTCCATCTCCGAACCAATTACCGGAGCTAGGGAGAAGCAGCAATCTGACTGGTCTGTCTTGGTCACGAACAAGTTCTAAATCCAGGACATGTCGGCCCCGCCAGGACACAAGGCCTAACAATAGAAAATGGTTGTTGCCGGAGAGATACTTAACAGGTAGTAACAACAGCCTCGCCCCACCCCACCCCCGGGTTATAATTGAGTATAACCTCTCTGAAGCAAAGATCCTTGAGCTGACTTTAATCTCTCACAGCTAACTGGAATGCTAAATGAGCTTTTTTGTGTGATTTGGTTTTCCTGGCAGTGCTGGGGATTGAACCCGGGACCTTGTGCATGTTAGGCAAGCTCTTTACCAGCTATATCCCCAGCCCCTGAATGACTTTCTGATCCCAAGCTCCATGAGGCCTAACTATACTTTCATGATGAATATATCAATTAGGATTCTTATCTACAAACAACAGAACCCATCTGGCTTATTTAAATAGAAAAAGAATTTCTTTTCAGCTCAGCATACTACTGGCTCACAGAATCTTCAGCAGGATGAAAGCAAAAGAGAAATTGGGGTTCTGCAGCCACAAGCAATACCCAGCTTCCCCTCCACCTGGTCACAGGCTTCATCCCACTGTCTGTGGTCGTCCTACTGTGAGCATCTCTGTCCCCGCTGTGTCCAGAGCTCTCTGTCCCTCCACCTTACCCCTGCCCCCATTGCTAAGAAGCAGTCCCAGGCCACAGTTGTCTCTTGCTTTTCATTCTTCCGTATTGAAGGTTCGTGATGCCACATCAACTGGCAGAGCCGAGGTCACATTCCTGTGTCCTACTGGCAAAGGCATCTAATGAATTCTGACTTACCCTGCTGAGGTGGCACCCCTAACTTTGCTAGGTTACCTTTCTCTCACTATAACAAAATACCTGAGATAATTACTTGTAAATATAAAAGGTTTCTTTGGGCTCATGGGTCTGGAGGGTCCAGTCCAAGATTGGGCTGATTCAGGCTTTGTGCTGCTGGTGGGGAGTCCCAGATGGCAATGAGAGGAAGCTCACGACGTGAAACCTGCTCACCTCATGGCCAGGGGGAAAAAGAAAAAGAGGAAGCGGCCAGGGTCTCACAATCTCCTTCAAGGGCACACCCCAATGACCTAAAGACCTTCCATGGCACTCACCTCCTGCTGGTTCCACCACCTCCCAAAGGCACCACCTTGGGGCCCGCCCCTTTAACATGGACTGTTGGTCAACACTTTTCCCAACCTCTGCAATGGCCTACTTCCCAAACCTAGGGAGGTAATTCAAATGATGCATGGCTGGTACCCATAAGACCTACATCCTATATGAGGCCTTACATGGTCAGCTTTTCTGCCTCTTCTGAGTTCTGAGCCCAAGCAGTGGAGCTAGATCATTTTATTTCTTCATGTGGCCTCCCTGTAAATGCACAAACCTCTGTTCTTTGCAACAAAAGGAACTCAGTTCACACACACAATTTGGTCCACATAATTTGGATAAGATTAGGCTTGGGAATAGTAGTTTCCCTGCTGGCAAGATTGGCTCACAGTGGATTATAGTTTCTCCAAAAGGAAAGTCCCCATGGGGCTTCAGAGGGGCTGTGCAAAGCATGTCCACAGGTGCCCTCCCAAGAGCGCCAACCCGCAGGTATTTAACAGGCTTATTAAAGAACACTGCAAATGCCACACTGGGTAACTCTAACCACAAACCACCCCACACACACCATTAACAAGACGCCATGTTGTTGGGTGGGGCCTCCCTGTGAGGCTTGCTCTAGTCCGATAAATTCCCTTCAGAGTCTAGATTGCTAAAGAAGTGAATTCTCAGAGTTTCCTCCGTAGTTGTCTACTGCTCGATCAAGTCCCTCAGTTGCTGAGTGTCACTTCTGTCCTAGGCACTGTGCTAACACTTGGCACCCTCCACGCCAGGGAGCCTTCAGACAAGTAAACGGGCCAGAGCTTAAATGAGTGCAGGCTGGCAAGGAAGGGAACAAAAATGTCAGCACACTATTACCCTCAAAGAAATGCATAGCGCTCATTTTAAACAGACTTACTGATCAGGGTCACTGTGGAAACTGAGGTCTCTGAACTAATAGAGAAGTATACTCATCATCTTTTCTGAGCATGTAATCCAACAAGAACTGTCTCTCCCTGGACAACGAATTTGTGTAAGAGGCATCACCATTAAATACATGTAGTTATATTTCACAAATGACAAGAATAGGGGCGGAGGAAATAATGGCCACTTCAGAAAGTCTGGGTGGCGTTGAGTCGGGTGCACACAACTGGCTGCTTGGGGAGGTTCAGTCTCCAACCAATGGCCCCCGGTCCCCACACCTGGAGGGTGACACTCCTGGAATGTGTGACATACTTCACAAAGGGGAGGCACCTGCAGCAGGTAGGCTGTGACAGTAAGGAAAGACCGGGGTGTCCCACCCTGAGCTGTCTGCCCATCTGTAAACTTTTAACACATTGTATGATTCAGGGGGGGGGGCAGTGCTGGGGATGGAACTCAGGGCCTTGCGCTTACTAGGCAAGCTCTACACTGAGCTAAATCCCCGACTCCCGTGATTTTAAATGATAGATATATTTTTTAATTTGGCCGGTCGCTTGCAGCACCGGGATTTTTCAAAGTACAGCGCTGATTCCACCACCTGCTCCCGCCACACACAAATGGGTGTATGAGAAGCCACACGTGGTTGTGCAACTCGGCGATGAAAGCACAGCCATCACTAATAATAGTGTTTCAACCTGCTGCATCTGTGTGTGCCCGTGACGACAGGTGTTTATGCTTATTAAGCAGACACGTAAGTCGTCTTAATTAGTTTACATGCATTCATTGTAATGTAGCTCAGGCAAGTCAAAACTCCCCTCCCCGCGCCCCTGGGCGTGGACGCCCCAATCTCCCCCACCGGCGGGGCGTCACGCGGCCCCGAGGCGGCAGCGCCCCTGCAGGCCACTGGGTGTCGCTGTGAGCCCGGGAGAGCGAGGCCTCCCGCCGCCAGCGTGCGGCAGCTTGCTCTGTTTTCAATCAACACGCTGTCAGTTTTTCTCCACGAAGCCCCAGGGGTGTGCTAGGAATTTTTATTTCTTGAGAAACCCTGTGATTCAGCTGCCCTCTGTCGGCCCTGCTCGAGAGAAGGGAGGCCGGGCTTGCAGCGGCCAGCTCCAGGCAGGGAGCTCCTGGGCCGGAGGCTCCAGGCTACCCCACCAGTCAGTCCCAGCCCTGCCTCTGCCTCTGTCCCTCTTCCCTCTGCAGGCCCCTTTGCTCCTTCCTTCCCGATGCCCGTGACGCCAGCGAACGGCTTGGACCCAAAGCCCTCCCTCAGCCCCCAGGACTTCAGGGCACTCACAGCGGCTCTCACATAACCGAGCTGGCAGACTCCTGCCCCTCCTGACACGGCCCTTCTCCCGAAGCCGCCGAAGGTGAAGGCTGTGTGTGGTGCGAGGCTCCGGCTGGGGCCTCTGACGCCAGCTTTGGCACACAGGGGTTTCAAATCAGGCCTGCTTTCAGATCCTCCCTCTGCTCTACCTACCTGCTTGGCAGGTCGCTCGCCCTTTCTGAGCCTCAGCTCTCCATATGTAAACTAGACGGCACCTGCAGACGCGCATGGAACACAAGTCTAAATGCAGAGGGCCCGGCGACCTGGTGGCGAGCCGGCAGCCCACAAGTGCAAAGCGATCAACCGAAGAAGACACGGAATTCAGGACCTTCGTGTTCCCGAACCTGTGGCAAGATGACGTGTCAAGGAATCAAAACTTAGGCTGTCTTCAGAAGCACCAGGCACCACGCTGATTCTTATCCTTTCTGCTCCCGTCAGCTGTGACGACCTCAGCTGGGAGCTGCCCTGGTCCACAGCCATAGCTTGCTTGGAAAATCCCCCCGGGCGCGGTCCTGGGCCTTCCTGGGAAAGGCCACCTGAGGGTGGAGCCGGCGGCTTCCCGCCTCATCTTGCAGGTCTGGTAGGGCGCTCCCTGGTGTGAGGCTACCACGTTGCTGCTGTGGTTTGGTGGGGAGTGGCCAGAAGCCAGAATGAGGACTCGGGTGCCCTGCAGCTTCTCTGTGCAGGCATTTAGGCCACACACCCTGGAAAGCTTGCGTAGAGGCGGAGAAAGGAAGAGCCAGGTTTTCCCCATCTGCTGCCCGGACCGCGCACCAGAAGCTAAGTGGCCAGAAGAGGGGCAGTGCCCCTGCTGGCCAACTCGAGTAACTGCAGCCCCTTCCGCCACTGAAGAGGCCCTTTCTACTTCACCCTGGCCTGGAGGCTCTGGTGTGTTCAGAGCCACGATGAGACCGCTTTTGTTTAGCAGCGGACAGGTCGGGAATTGTGTACAACTGAGAAAAGCCTAAAAATCAGTGTGCTGGGCTTGGCAGAGCTGCGGAGGCCAGCGGCTATTCCAGCCCCCGGGCCTGGCGGGAGAGGATATGCCGAGAACTCCTGGCGTGTCCAGAGCTGCGCAGACTACACCCGAGAAAGCTCTCCGGACCCACTGGGGGTTCAGTCTTCCGACACCTTTTCCTGCCCGAACGCAAATCCCAAGCCGTGGCTGCGCCCTCCCTGCGCAGACGTGGAGCACACCCAGCTTGGCTTCCCGGCTCCGTGAGCCCGGCCCACTCTCAGATCTTTGCATCCTTCAAGGTTGCCACCTGTATAATGCAGATAACCCTGAAGGCGCAGACTGCCCTTGGAGGAGGCTGCCAGGATTGGTAGTCGTCTGGCAGAGTGCCCAGCTCACGTGAGGCTCCCCCGAGCTGACAGAAAGCCATGTGTAGACGTCTCAGCGAGGTCCAGCAGGGCTGCAGACCTGGTCCAGATTCCTTGGGCCACCTGGCATCTGGGCAGGGCTGTCTTGCCGCTCTGTGGCCTGGCTGGGGTCCTCGCTGTCTGTAGGAAAAGCATGTGGGGTCCTCATGCGCTGCTAGTGAGGATGTAAAATAGAAAACACCCGGCGGTTTCTCATGTGACTTTAGAGCCACAACTCCATTCCTAGGCATATCACCAGAGGAAGTAAGGACAGCGTCCGTCCAGGGACTTGTGTGCGAAGGACTTGTGATGTTCAGGCAGCATCATTCCTTGCAGGGTTAGTCCTCATAGCCAGAAGGTGGAAACAACCCAAATATCCACTGAGCAATGAACAGGTAAACCAGACATGGTAATCAGTACAATGGACTATTATACAGCCATAAAAAATGAAGTCCCAATACACCTGCAGCGTGGACAAACCTTGAAAAAAATTATGCTAAGGGAAATAAGTGAGACACAGAAGGGCCAATACTGCATGACTATATTTATAGGACATGCCTAGAACAGACCAGTCCCTAGAGACGAGGTGTAGACTAGCAGGTGCTGAGGCCTGGGCTTGGGGAATGACTACTAATGTAGCTGAGGTTTATGTTGGGGGTGATGAAAATGTCAAGGAGTTATATTGTGAATATGTGAATGCACGCTTTGTGAATACACTGAAACCTTCTGAACTCTCTGGTAGCTGAATTAAACCACAGTAAAACTGTTACTTAAACACAAAGATCCTTAGCGTGCCAGCTGGAGCATGCTCCAACTGTGGATGAACAAATGAGATGGCCGTGCGGGAGGGAACTCCTGTGAGCTTCGCCTGTAAATCAGATTAACCAGCTTCCCTCTCTCCACTGCACCCTTCGGGAGGAGCTGCAGCAGTGGCGTGCTGTACACAGAAGTATAAAGCCTCCTGCATCTGCAGGGGCCCAAACTCGGGAGCAGGATGCTCACTCCACGTCCCGGGACAGCCTCGCCTGGTAGGCACGACACAGGAAGTAGCCCGAGCTCCTCAGCCTGCTGTGCCTCAGTCGTCAGACTTACAGGGATCAGCCAGACATGGTGGTGCACACCTGTAATCCCAGCACTTTGGGAGGCTGAGGCAGGAGGATCACAAGTTCAAGGCCAGCCTGGAGAACTTAGTGACTTAGTGAGACCCTGTCTCGAAAAATAAAAATAAAAAAAGGGCTGGGGCGGGGGGGGGTGCTCAGTGCAAAGGCCCTGGATTCAATCCCTAATACTGTACTGAAAAAAAATTTTTTTCAGGAATCATGTTCTCCAAACTAAAAACCAGCACTGAGCATTATGTGTGTGCCCTTAGGGAGCGTCAGAGGGAGCATCTTCAAAACTTTGGGTCCAAGCTTCTAGTTTTCCAGGACATGCTCAACTCTTCTTATCTCCCCAAACACAGGACTCTTTGGGGACTCACAGGCAAAAGCTAGGGGCTTTCCAGTAACTCAGGTCTCCCGGCAGAAGGCTTTGATCGGAACTCTGCTTTCCAGATGGGGCCGACCAGATCTAGCCCTCGGGTTGGTGAGGGGAAAGAGGCTGCTCCCTCTGGCTCCTGGGATTCTTGTTTGCAGTCTCCACAGGAAGCGTGGGTGGCAGAAGCCCCCAAGGGCTTTCTCTGCCAGCATGCCCCACAGAGGCAATGGGTACAGTGCACTAGTCACGCTGGTCACTCGCAGGGACAGCAGAGGGAGACTGAACCACCTTTGCTGATGCAGGAGTCAGGCCCAAGAGAAGGCAGGACTTTGTCCGTGTCTGAGACTGTTTATCAGGGGGCCGCAGGTTTCCACTGTCCCCGCCCTCGCTGCCTGGCCCAAGCCACCACTGTCTTCTCCCTGGCTTATCCATCGGCAACCTCATCGCACTCTCCACCTTTGTCCCACGCCCTCCAGAAGTCTAGTCTCACATCAGCAATCAGACACTTGCAGGCCAGAAGCTCTGTCACTCCTCTCACAGCCTTCACGTGGGGAAAAAGCTGAGGTCCTGACAGTGGCCCTGGGGCCCGGCGTCCTGTGCAAAGCCCTCACTATGCACACGCTGCAGACCATCCACCCGGCTGCCCCTGTGTGCCCAGCACCACCCCGAGGTCGGCTCTCCGGCCCGCACACCCCTCACTGCCCCTCACACCCCTTACTGCCCCCCACTGGCCCTCATCCTTGTGCTCCACCCGGAAGGCTCTTCCGGGGTACCCCGGGGCTGCCGCTGCTCAAACGTCCCCCTGCCACTGGGCCTTCTCACCTGCTTAACTCAGCACTTCTACAGCCCTTGGTCCTGCTTGCTTTCTCAGTGACATTCGTCACCATCGCCTACTTCATACATCACATTTAAATGGCAAACTCCTTCATTTATTTTCCTTTCAGTGGAAATAAATGAAGACTAACCGCAAGACAAAAGCAAAGGCTGTTTCAAGCCTGCCAGAGCAGGGGAGTCAGCCGCCATCACCTGCGTTTTGCTAAAGACCCACAGTCAGGCAGAGAGGGGAAGTCTGCAGTGGGAAAAAGAGGAGGCGTCGTGTGCCTGCAGGGGCTGTCGGCCTGGGGCAGCCAGGGTGGACCACCTTGGGGCACCCTCCACGACTGCTGCAGCTAGTCTTCTCCGGCTGGTCCTAAGTTGGAAACAGACAAAAGGAAAGGCAGTTGTCAATTACTAATCGAGCTCATTAGTAACAGGGGCAATTGCTTAGCTTCCTGGACTGTGATTAGGGATGGCGATCGGGCCCTGGCAAGTCCGTCTTACTGCAGGGGCTTCCTGAGCTGGTTCTTGTAGTGGGCAGGTGGCTGTGGGCTGTGGGTCGGGGCTCTGTACTCACGGCCCAGCTGCCGTCTGTCATCCTCACCAGAATATATGCATGAAGAACATTGTGCTATTACTGCTGGATTCTGAGAGTCTAGAATAGTGCTGAGTAGCTACTAAGCCCCAAGTACCTGTTGGTTATGATCATATTTATGTAGATCTAGATAAAAAAAGTTGTGACTCTAATACACCTGGATAGAAAGTCAACTCCAAGCCTGCTTGATTCGATCCAATTCTGCAAACGTATGCTGAGTGCTTACTATACACCCAGGAGACCACTCTGGGTTACACCAGACAAGCATTAGCCAAAAACGGACAGAAGAGCAGTGATCTGGATGCTTTAGCCTTTGCTCAAAACAACTCTCCCACTTCAATTTGTCTCCACCTTTAAAACCCACTCAGGCTCCAGGCCTTCGTTGTACCTTCAGAGACTGGGCTGGCCCATGTCTACTTCCTCCAGCACTCTTTTAATTCTTGAAAAGTGCCTGTGTGGTGGCTGGCTGTCTTTCTTTTTTTTTTTAAGCCAGAGTCTTGCTAAGTTGCCCAGGCCAGCCTTGAACTCATGATCTTCATGCCTCGGCCTCCTCAATCGCTGGGGTTACAGGTACATGCGCTGCATCTGGCTCTCGGTTGTCTTCTCAGCTGGATTATTGTCTCAGGGCAGGAGCCACATCTTGCCCCCAGAATAGGTGCCTAACACGCAGGAGGGTCTCAGTGATCTGAATCTGCTGCACCCCCACATTCAACTTCTCCCCTGAGATCCAGACTTAATGTCCCGCTGACCTCAGAACTCTTGCATCTTCTGCACAGAAATCACCTGGCTCCGGGCTGTCGTCAGGAGAAAAGGTCCCAGGAGGGTGGCCTGGTCACCTCAGTTACCACCTGGGCATCTCAGTTACCTTACCACAAAATCTCCCTGTTAACTTTTTATTTTAAGTATTTAAATGGCACTGAGATTCCATGCTTGGGTTAATTCATCTTTCAAACAGAAACTCAAGGAACGAAGAAAGCAATGGACGCAGGAGGCGTCCTGAGGTCCATGTGGCCATGCAGCTGGAGAGCAGGTGCCCCGTGCTGGGCTTCAGTCGCCACAGTCCCTGGAATTGGCCCTGGCACCCAGGAGTCACCACAGTTTCCAATGAATGAATGGGAGGCGCGGCCACGTTGCGCTGGTCATTCTCAATGTTTATGCATCTTGTTGCTTGATTTTCTCAGCCATCACAAATCACACTGAATCAAAAGGCAAACAGTGGAGCCACAGACATGGAGGAGGGCTCTCAGGAGCAGAAGTAGCACCCTGTGTTTTCCATTCGTGAACTCCATGCACTTTTGTTGCACACAGGCCCGTGAGAGGTTTTCTACAGAGCGGGGGAAACTCCAGCCTCAAACCTGACCACACATTTTACACCCTTCAGCAGTGCAGCCCGATCGCTGCATGTATCTGCTCCAATCTGATAATGAATCAGAGTGGGAAAGGCAAACACAAGCAACAGTTGATTCATCCATCTTTCAGGCCTTGCAGGAGAAATGAGAGGAAATCCAAGGTCACACAGTTTCATTCAGATAGCCCTTCTTTCTTTTTCAAACCTGGTAAATGTTAGAGACCAAGTGGTCTCAGCCTGGACCTCAGACTCCTGGATCCCCCTTCATCACACAGCCAGCTATGCAAAAGGCATGCGGCCGGGCACAGTCCTCACTTCGAGCCTCCAGCTGCCACTCTTGCGCCCATTTCTCAGATTCCTGTGGACTCACCCTGGAGCTGATCAACCCATCCTCCTGGCCATTTTAAGCACAGTCCCCTCCCGCAGTCATGCTGACAAGGAAGGGCAGCAGTTCCTTCTAACCATCCTTAATGGATGTGTAAATAGTGACTCCAATGTGTAAAAAAGGTCCCTCCAGCCTTCTCACCTCCTGCTACTTGCATCAAAGCTGAGCCCCAAAGAAAGTCATGTTAGTCAAGCCCCACACATGTGCTAAGCCTTAAATCAGTCATCAGCCACTTCACTCATTGTAACCTCCACAATTGCATGACTCAGCCTTCTTTTGCAAAACTTCAGCCCATTTAAGGGACTTCCCCAGCAAGCATCCGTCTTAATAAATCACGAGGGAATGAGGGTGTAGCGCAGTGGTAGAGCACTTGCCTAGCATGGGCTAGGCCCTGGATTCTGTCCCCAACATTAGAAGAAAAACCTTCTGCCAGGCGTTGGTGGCACAGGCCTGTAATACCAGCACTCAAGGCTGAGGCAGGAATATTGCCAAGAGTTTGAAGTCAGCCTGGCAGCCTGGGCCATAATAGTGAGTTCAAGGCCAGCCTGAACTACATAGCAAGAGCTTGTCTCAAACAAAATAAAACAAACAAACAAACAAAAACCATTATGTCCAACTGGGGCCAGGGCAGGGCATCTCACAAATGTCTCTCCTCACTGGGCGTCGTGTTGGCCCAGACACACGGTGGACAAGCAGGTGCCCTCTCCCAGGTCTCTGTTGGCAGGTCACGTCCTGCCTGCCTCGCCTTGGTGCCACGGGCCTGGCGGTCCTCACCTACCTCCCCAGCCTGGAAGGGGGTGCCCTCCCACCTGGTCCTTTTGTGGGGTTCTTGGACAGCGTCCCAGCAGGTGGGGACCAGGACAGGGAGGGGCAGTGAGCTTGCTCTCTGCTGAGACATGCATTGCAAAGTGTCATTTCCTATTCTCTTAGGACACCATTTATGCTCAGTTTCATTCCTCATACCAGCAGGGGGAAGTCTGAGGTGCATGGCCAGATGGCGCTTCCCAGTGTGTCTCCACCCAAGTCCTGGGGGACCCTCCGGTGGCAGAGTGGGAAGGAGAGGGGGAGGTGGTCGTAAGGTTGGTACTGTGTCAGTTTTGAGAATATAGGTTTCACTCCAAGAGTCTTTTTTAACTAGGATGGCTAAAATTAAAGGACTGAAAATCTTAAGTGCTGACAAGGACACAGAGCCCATGGAACTCTCAGTCTTTGCTGTTGGAGTGTCAACAAGGAGCCACAACCCTGGGACTTCTTGGAGGTATCCAGCAATTGCCCTAGCGATCCCCCTCCCAGATATATGCTCAGCAGCAATTAGTATTTATGGTCACCAAAATACATATACAAGAAAGTTCATAGTGCCGTAATTCATAACAGTAAAAAAGCTTGAAATAGCACCCAAGTGAATGGATAAATAAATTGCAGTACAATCTTACAAGGGCATCAGACACCACAGTGAAGAAAAATGGACTGCTGCTATACAGTGCCACAGGGACCCGTCTCACAGACACAGCAGTGCACTGTGTGGTTCCCTTTATGTGAAACTCAAAAATGACAAAACCGATCAATGGTGATGAAGATCAGAATAGCACTTACCTCGGGGAAACATCTACCTCAGGTCCAGTTAAATACCTTAGCTCTGTTCACTTTAGTCAACGTAAGCTATACCTCAATAGAAAAAGAATAAAAGAAGGTGCTATGGTGTCTTCTTATTCCCAGATAAGCAACTCATTAGTTATTCATCCCCTTTTTCATGTTTTGCTTTTGAGAAAGACTTGAGGTGACTTGCAAAGGCATTTATAAGTAAAGGAATCCAGGGGATGCTCACATAAGGACCGAAATCCTGGATGAAGCCAGGTATAGAGCTTCCTGGTGGCCAGTGCAAAGAAACAGAGTGATTCTACATTCAAAAGTTAGCAGTCCCCGTGGACCAGAAGCACTAGTAGTTCTGAGCCCCAAGTCACATTTCTCCTGTGCTGCTGCAGAAAAAGGCAACTGTGTGATGATCAAACCCGTTTTTTTTAATTTTCTGAAATACCCCCTTTACCCTGGATGTCTGAATGCCTTCAACTCACACTGCCGCGCCTGTGAGACATAGGAGGAGGCAGCCCCCACCGATAGGCCCCACCCCTGCCCTTGGAGCTGGGCCTGGCACCACCCCCCATTCACTTTCCCAGCTGTGGCTTGGGGAGTGCCCTGCTCTCAAGGGCTGCGTTTCTGTTCTTCCGGGTGTGCAGCTTGTGGTCCTCGCTCCTGGCCCCCAGGCCGGTACCCTGGGCCCGCTCTTTGCCGCTCGGCCCATCTCCTTTCTGGCTGGTGCTGCCGAGCAGGCCCAACGCTTCACCAGCCGCGACTCTACATGGGGCAGCTGTGGTTCCCCAGGTGCCGGGCTCCATCCTTGCTGGAATCTGGGCTGATGGATCTTTCCACTTTCTGGCTCCAGTTTTTGAGTTGAATTCATATATTTGCCCAGTCACTAGGGGGGAAAAAGATAACAATCATATAAACCCAGGAACTGAAGTAATTCTGTGTCTCTCCACTTCTCCCCAGCTCTGTCCTGACTCTCAAGGAAGGACCCACGAGAGAGGGTGTGGATCACGGCTGGGAAGCGGGCTCTGAATGACACACACTCCTGTCACCCGCCTGCCCTTCCTACAGGCTGTGCAACCGGTGGCACATGCCGTGCCTCTGCAGATGGGAAGGTTTGGGACAGTCTCAAGGCTACCTCCCCTGCCAGATAACAGGCCGTGTCACTCTAGAGTTCTCTGTGGGTGTTGAATAAATTCGGATCAACTTCTAATGGGGTGACCCATGACATTCTAGTTTATTTTGTTTTTAAAGACCCAGAATCCCTGCTATAAAGAGGAATTCACTGAGCAAGGAGGAAAAGACTTTGCTTGTTATTTATGTGAGGGGAGCAGAGATTTGTAGACATAGACATGCAAATCTGGCCCCACTGGAGATGATGCAAACGGGCCGCTTTCACTGCGTTGGAGCCAACATCCACTAATTGACGTGTTTGCTCACATTAGGCTAGTTGGCTCATTTCTCCCTTTTTCTTTTGCTTTTTCAAAAAATCTTCTCAAACAACAAAAACCACAAAAGTCCTCCCAGCTTTTGCTGTGGAAGATGGGGTCTGAGGCGCCCTGCTCCTGCCTCTCCATACTACCTCTCGCGCAGGCTCCCACCAGCACTTCTGCTAATGTGGGTGCATTATGGTAACAAGTGCCTAATAATAGAGGGAGATTTTGTTTCAGCAGCAGCAGCTTCTCACTGGACGGAAGCCATCCTCCTTCCGACGAGGACTCGAGAGTTTGCCTGGGTGCGTGGCAGGGAGCCAGCGCACTTGCCTCCTGAATTTGGTTTCCTTCCCTTTATTCACGTCTATAATTGAGCCTTTGTAAGCAGAGGGATGTGTGTAAAGGAGCTAAATTTGGAGCTGATTTCGTGGGGGTGATGAGAGCTCTGGAGGCCAGCTTTACTTAGGTTCGTCTTGCCAACCAAGAACGAATTCTTGGCGCCAATCTAGGGGAAAAAAGGAAGCCAAACTTGCCATTTCTTCCACTACCAAGAGGATGGTACTAGAAGCATTCAGAAAGGATGGGGGAAGGGAGGGAGTACCAAGGAGCAGGAAAAAATATATGTGGGCTCTCAGATTCAGGAATTCCCTAAGTTGATTGGTGAATTGGGCAGAAAGGCAAGAAAGAGGCCTATCCTTGAGTGCGAGTGTTTAGGTGGAACCAGCCAACACCTCACTCAGACCAGTGCCAGCTGTTTGTACACCAGCTGGGCTGAGAACTGATCCCAGGCTGCCTCTGCGGGTCAGCACTGGACTGTGAGCAACGCAGCCAAAGGGACGGACAAGCCGAGTTAGGAGTAGGAAATCAAACAGGGAGAACAAGCATTCTTATGGGCGGCCTTGCCGCTAGGTTACCTGGGTCCACAGCTTCGCCATTGAAGACAGTGTTCATCTGGACAGCTTCCTGAGGAGAAGAAAGACACAGCCTCAGGCCCAGCCCTGGGCTCCCACCCCGGGCCAGGCTGCTCATCCTCACAGCCCAGTTCCTACTCAGATCTTCTCCCCGTTCAGTCATTCAGCGGAGATGGAGCCGCATGCTGTGGACCCTGCGGTGAATGAGGGGGACCCTGCTGTGAAAGAGGCTGGCACAGTTACTGCCCGCACAAAGCTCGTCGCTGACCAACCGGGGCAGAGTGCAGTCACAGGCTACGGCGGAAGAGATGAAGAGATGTCGGATGGTATGGGACACAAGCAGGAGGGAGGGGGACACAGAATGTAGACTCAGAGGTTAAGATTCAGTCAACGGTGCCCGAGTTGTGGAGACAGAAGAACAGAAAGGCCACGTGCCATTTGCTTAGAATGCATCTCTTTAGTGTGTCATTGTCAGGCAGGCCTGCAAAACAGGCACAGGTGAGCCCCTGAAGTGCCCACCCCTGGCCCTGGCAGTCTGCCTTCTCTTCCACCACCTCTCCTGCTGGCCAAAGCAGTGTCTCATCTAGGCCTTCCCTTTGCCTGTGTGCTCCATGAGCTGGACTCTGTGCCCCCCTCCGGGACCTGCCCTCTGCCTAACACACCTATCCCCGACCCCATGGCCACCCTGTTCCCTCACGTGGTACCCTGTAAAGGTCCCAGAATCAGCGTCACACTGAAGATAATGGTGTGTGGAGCTCAGTGGGCTTTTCAACCCCTAGTTTGCATCACAAACATAACCACCTATTCTCTTCCTCACAGAGAAAGGAAACGGGGATTTCATGGGTTTCATCCACTGGATAATCTCAGCGGCCACTCTTTATGGCCACGGGGTTTATTTACTTAGTAGATTAACATCGCATAGCTCTAAGGCCATCTCTCAAGACATCCCCAGGGAGCCCCACCATAGACAGTAAGACCCCGGAGACCGAAGAGCACTTCTGCCTTCCATTTGTAGATTGCTTGGAATGGATAAGGACTAAGGCCCTGGGCTTACAGCAAAAATTCCAGGGCTCCGCTCGGCCTTCCTCACTGCACACATTCACCAAATCCATATGGCTTGGACCATTATGAAGTTTTACTCTGGGGAATGGGGAAGTGCTGGGGGAGTCACCTTCAAGTTCTATCACTTCCCAGTGAGGACATTAAGTTCAGTAAAAGAAACAAAAAGGTGAAGTGGAAAGGTAACTCCACTCCAGCTTTGCATTTGTGTGGCACCTGACAATGTTCGAAACTACTCCTGCCCATTATGTCAGGGCAGGTGAACTCACTCCCGTGTCACAGGGGAAGAATCCAAGGCTCAGGGAGGCCAAGAGGTCCCCAAGGCTTAAGGCTGGGTAGAGAGCCACGCCGGGCCCAAGCAGTGCTTTCTCTAGCACTTCCCAGCAGGGTTGTGAAGGAACACAGAAAAACTGAGTCCCAGGGAAAGCTGACGCCCCAGTTGCACTCCTCATGTGCTCCTCGCCCTGCACTGGGCTGGGCAGCTGGTGTAGATGACAAACACCACTGCTCTACCAATGCACCACAGAAATGCTCAGAGGAGGGAAGGAATTCTGTCAGGAGCTAGTTGCTCATAAGCTGTTCCAGGGGCCAAATGCACGCACCTCCCTACACGCTAAATGCCCTGCCAGGCCAGGCTGTGGGGACCCGTCGCCACCACCCAGTGCCCAGTGCCCAGGGCTGGCCACACTCACCACCACAACCGCTCTCTCCACATGCTTCGTGTCTGCAGGGAAGAGCACAGGCAGCAGTTAACCCCTTCACGATGGGGCCATAATTCATGTCTCACTGCTGAGCAGCTCTAAACCACCAGTGGTGCATGCGTGGCCGCGCCGCCAGGCAGCACGGGACAGTCCCACTGGGTGGTACAAGCTGCCCAATGGGACGGTCACACAGGTACCACCAGCGGGTTCAAGCCAGCGGGAACGTGTTAAACTTCATGGGTGCTAAATTGACCTTACGCTTCTACTCCCACCATGGGATTCCCCCAAACAAGCTTTGAACTCAGTCTTACAGACATGGCAAAGAAGTTTTCTGTCTACAGATACGTTAGTTGACAACTTTACGTCTCCCTAGAAAAAATATACACATACACACACATATACACACACACATGCAATACACAAATCATTTAAATTTTGTTTTACTCTTTTCCAGCTCATTGTTATCACTGGGCTTAGGAAACTAGTGTTCAATTGGCTCTCAAAATCAGAAAGAAAGACGGAATTGGTATGTTTATTTACAAAATAGGATTTTTTTTGCATCCATTCCCTGGAACCTTTTTAAAAAGTACCTGGGAGTGGAGACAGTTTGTGATAATTTCATTTGTTATCATCTCACTCAACATGATCAATAATGATTATAATACAAACTCCAGCCCTGCTTAGGCCACATCTCCTGCATGCCAGACGTGCCTCCCTGTGAATGAAGTGACGACAGAAAACAGTTCTTTTTTAAATGTTTCGATTTCACATCCCATCTCGCCCGTCCTGCCCGTGGCCTGGAGTCAGTTTGAGGCCGCTGGCCAAGGCAGGACCCACACACTTCCTCGGGTCTGGGACGCTCAGGAGCACCTGCCTTAGTTTACCAGCTTCTCTGAATTGTTTCACTCTCCCAGCTCTTCTGGGGGTACTCAGTCTCCTCTCTGACTAGTCGGACCTAAATAGTTCACAAAAGTGATCAAATCCATTGCAATCCCTGTTTCTTCTAGAGCTCTAAAGTGTCACTTGTTCTTTCAAAGGTGGCAGAAGTCCCGGTCAGCATTAGCTGTCCTCACGAGGGACCGCGCCTGCACAGCACCAAGTAGGTACTGCCCTGCTCAACACTCTCAGAATTCTTCTCGCCCACCCTGCTGGGAGGAAAACAAACCCGGGTGCTTCCGGTGGACTGATGGGAGACAACCCTGGCTGGGGAGAGGACAGGACCACACGAGACCTGAGGGGCCCGAGGGCACCATGTACTCAGCCCCACATGCTTGTCCCCCGCAGTGACGTGGCCGGAAACCTACCAGACTTGACTGCACCCCAACTGGCTCCTTTTGTACACAGTACAACAAGAGAGCAAGCAAAACCCAACAAACAGAAGGAAATCGGCACCGTACATACCCGGAGCTCCTTTCTTTGTCCTATGGGGGAAAAAGGGAGGAGTGTTAATTAGCCTGGAAGCATTCTGCACCCGCACACATGTGATAATACAGGCCCTTTGGGCAACTGTGTTCCTCAGAATTCAGGGTCTGGGTTGATAAAGGGGCCAGAGATGAAGGCCGAGAAGAAGGCTGGTCTGCTGCTCTGCTCCAAATGAAGCAGCTGTCTCTGATGCCTTTGGACTAGGGCGCTTCTGGAGTCTGCTGAACTCTCAAACTACTGCCTTGAACTCCTGCGACTCAGGTGCCTCTGACAAGGACACCTGATGGGGCGTGAGCAGCCCGGGCAGAGGCCAGTGAGCCTTCCTGCCTCGTCTTCCACCTCCATGGCCAGCCTAGGCTGGAGGGCTGGCAGTTAGATCTGATTTCCTATAACGCGAAGAGCTGGATTTGGCCTCTCAGACCCTTCCTATGACAAACTTGTATTCTATAATTCTGCGACTCTAATTTTATTCTTTGCTATTTGGTGAATGTTCACAGTCACGTGATACAAGTAATGGCCAGGGAGGCCAGGTTTGAGTCTGAATTTCTAGCATGTTTTTCTTTTTTAAATCAAACATGCTGAAAACAGTATTTAGAAAGTAAGTTAAAACTACCAGGTTCAAGGTGCATGTTTAACATTTGTAAGAGTTGCAGGGTCTATTGGATTCCCTCCTTCAAGAACTTCTACCCAAATCCCATTACCACCCTGTACCACTATCCTTACAAGCTTAAATATCACTCATAGAATCAGTCTTTTTTTTAAAGTCAATTTGTGAGTAGAGTCCAAACAAAAATGTCTTTTTTAATTTCAGCAGATGCGCAAGGATTTCTCACCTTGAAGTCAAGGTTGCCAATAGCAACAAACCTCCCCAATAAGTACGGCAGAGTGCAATGCACATCCTTACACTAATGCCTTATACTTTATACCATTTTCTTTCTTAGATTTCAAATGATTCTATAGTTAGTGGTTTATCTTTAAAATACCTTTAAAAGGCACCTTCTTCTTATCACCCCTTCTTTTTATCATTAAGAAATCTTGATACTCATATGGTTTAACACCCCAAGATAGGGGGCATAAGGCAAAACCTGAATCTAGAATACAAAATATTCTAATCTAGAATGCTAAATGCACTGGGTCTTAGTTGGGAAAAATGAAAAAATAATGACTATGATGTCTTAAGCATTTGCTCTCCATTAGAAGCAGCGCAAAGTACTTTCTTCTGGGGGGCAGTGCTGGGGATCGAACTCAGGGCCTAATTTCATCACTTGCACACAAAGTGCTTTCTTGGCACTTTGTTTAATTGGTTAGTTTTACAAATAAGGAAATTGACGCTCACAGAGGTTGTCATTTGCCCAAAGCCGTGGACGCACAAGGTGGTAGAGCTAGGATTTGAACTGAGGCCTTGCCAAACTCCAAAGTCGAAGCTCAGAACCATCACACAGTGCTCTAAGAGCTACCCAGAATCAGAAATCTGGCTCTGGGAGGCTGTGACAAGGGAGTGTTCCGTCCACTTTGCAGGTTGTCCCAAACGGAGGCACAGGTGTGAGCACACGAGAACAGAAGAGCGAGAGATCTGCCTGTATCTGCAGTCCCTGAGGGTGAGAGTCTGGGGCCACACGCAAACGAACAACAGTGCAGTCACACAAAAGCCCAGCTGAGTTACCGGAGCCACAAGCTTAATTCCCTCATCTGTTTTTTGTGTTTTCTTTAATTCTACCCCCTCAAAATATTCTACGAATCAGAGCACAGCCGATTCAATCACTGTTCACAATGGGGCTTTTCTGAAGTTATATCCAGGGCAAGGTCAGCCACGGTTTGATGGCCCAGTTTCACGGAGACACCATCAAGGACAGGGCAGGTTGCCCGGAAGCCAACAGAATGTTTTCTGGCCCTAGTGGTGACGCTTAAAGAGGGTTCGCCACGCCCAGCTGGGATTTCTCAGGCCCCTGCCCCCTCTTCCCCCTTCACACCAGGGCCCCTGCCCAGGAGAGAGATCCTGAGAGGGCCCAGCCCACTGCCGACTTACAGAGGTTTCTTGTCCTTCGCAGCCTTGCAGTGGCAGTGTTTGTGAATGGCCTTGGCCAGCAGGATGATCACAGACACCAGGAAGCCCAGAAGCAATATGGAGCCCAGAGTGACAACAAAAGGCACATACCAGGCGGATGGAGAATACACGTTCTCCCTGAGGACCTGGTAGGTGATCCTGGGCTGGAACAACAGAGAGCTGGGGGTGAGTGGAGGCGGCAACACTGCCTTGCGTCCAGTGTTTATTCCATGCTGTCCCTGCCCTGTAAACTCCTAGTTCTTACTTCTGCCCCCGTCTCCTTATTTATATGTAGTCTTTGCAAATGTTCATTAGACCAAAACTCAAAAATATTAAGGCACTGCAAAGCAACTCCAGGCCTAATTTCATTGTCTGTCCCTGTTCCCCTTCCCCAAAGCTAAAATGTCCTTTCACTCTTTTTCAGCCGTCACACAGCACAGTCCAGAGACTAACAGAGCCATGTCTCTCCCTGAGAAGGCAGGAGCCACAGAAGTTGTTTCTTGTTCACACCTTGTAGGTTTTTTATGTTCCCTCGATACAGCTGTCACTTCCAGATGAGTGGGCTGCTATCAAGCTGAACTCCAAGTTCAGCGCCTGCCTCCTGGAGTGGGAGACAGCGAACAAGCAGGCTACGGAGGTTTTGGGGTTGGAGATGTCACAGTGGGGTCGTGCTGTAAGCCATTCCTAGCTCAGGGGAACCTACAGGCTCCTACCACGCTGAAAGTCCTCCCAGGGGTCACACTGACTCGACACAGGAGACAGAAGCATCTCCCACTCTCAGGAAGACTCTGCGAAGCAGAAGCTGGCCGCCTTCATGGGCCATTTCCCCCGGCATGCTGCAATATAGGGCGGCTGACCTGCGTGTGCTTTAGCCAAGAGGAGGAGGAAAGAGGACTGCAGGGCAGGGGACGGCACCTCCAAGGGACAGAGGACATGCTCTCGTCGTAGACTCCAAGGCTCTCTCTTCCTTCCCCACACTGATTCTGACATAGCGTCTGTTATTTCCTTCCTGCACTTACCACAACCTGTAATTATTTTATTAATTTGTGCCCTTGTTTGCAATTTGATTCCCCTTTTAGGTCAGTGACTCTTAAACTTCAGCACACATCAGAATTCTTGGAGGACTTCTTAAAAACAGATTTCTGGGCCCCACCCCCAGAGTTTCAGATCCCATGAGCGGAGAGAAAGCGTTGAGGACTCCAAGTTCCAACCTTCCCTGGAGGCCGCAGTGATGACCCCGGCTGTGTGAGCTGTGACTTCTCTATTCTGGAATGGCTTTGAGAATCTGCATTTCTAGTAATTGTCTAGGGAGGCTGATGCTGCTGGTATGGGGACCACACTCAGAGAAGCTCTGACCTACCTATTAGCTCCACGAGCGCAGGGATCATCTTTGGCTTGTTCATTAAAGTGACTGGCAAGTGTAAGCACTAAATCGATATTGGTAGATTGGATGGATTTTTTTTTTTTTTTTTTTGGAGTGAAGGTGGGGAGTAGGGTCCGGATCACCTCTTGTAAAGAACCGAGGAGCACCTGGCAGCCAGCTACCGGCTGTCACAGGCCCTGGCTCACATGGTTCTTGCGAACAAGCAAAGAAGGGCTGTGAAGGGAGCAATTGGCCAATGCCTGTGAAAACTGTCTCCCATTCACATACACCACAGGTGGCCAATGTCTGGTCTATCACAGGTGCATGCACACACAGGTGCTCTTTTTGTTTTTTAAACTCAAAGCAGGAAGTCAGTGGTTCTTGAGTTCCGTGTCTCACCCAGAACTTTATACACCCCTCAGTGGCCACTCCAATCTGGCCAAATACTCCAGCTTTTTTCAGCCAATCCCCCACTTCTCTGGGATCAAAGGAGCCCAGAGTTTCATCACAAGGGCTTGAGGCTGGGGATTCCTAGTCCCAAGGGCCTTACCCCAGGAGCTGCGGTGATGATGGTAGTTGGGTGAGGAAAGACCTTAACACTCAGCGTCACCGTTCCTGTTTCAACAAGAGCCTCGGCTTTCGTCCTGCCAGCCAGCAAGTTGTCATCAGTTATGTAGACAAGTAGTCTGTAGTCCCAGATCTTGTCGAGGCCACCAGCATAGTCAAAGCGGGACGCGAGCAGCAGGTGTGTGACATTGGAGCCGGCACTGGGAGAGAAGGTGAAGTGACTGTTGACGTTGCCTAAAGGTGGATTTGATACAAGGGTGTTGGTAAAAGGAAGAAAAAGAGTACAGAATAAAAGTATGGAAGAGAGCTCCATTTGGTCTTTTCTGCAAACGCCCACACCCGGGTGTAGACCATGTTCCTGTTGGACCAGTGCTGGGCAGTGATGTGCCAAAGTCTCTGCTGTGCCAGCATCTTCCTTAGTATAGAGAAGCTCCTGCTTATGACCAGTGTGGCTGCAAATGAGGGTGAGTAGAAAGGGAGCGCAGCACACCTCTCCTAGGTATCATCAGACAGAGAAAGTTCATAATCCTGGTGTAGCCTCTGCTAGCTTGTCATTCAGCCTTTACAGTGTTTGGTAAAAATATACATGGTGTGATCAAATAATACAGTGAGGGCTGGGGATTTAGCTCAGTGGTTAGAGTGTTTGCCTTGCAAGCACAAGGCCCTCAGTTCGATCCCCAGCGCAAAAAATAAATAAATAATACAGTGAATGTTTGAGTAAAAAGTTTGAAAAATTATTACAGGAAAAGACACATTGCCATTAGTCCCCTCAAAATAATTCCTCTCACTCTAAACATACTTATCTCATCATTCTTGCCTCTTTCTGAAGCAGTTCTGAAAGTCCTCTTTTGTAAATATCTTTTCATGGTTGCCTTGATGTCCTGGATCGATTCAAAATGTGTATAGCGATTTCTGTCAAATGAAAACATTCTGGTATGTTGCTCTGGCACCAAGCGACTTCTGGCTCTTCCCCAAAGTCAAAATGACCATGAAAGGTAAACATTTTGAATCCATGCAGGACGTTGAGCAGCCACAACGGTGGAACTAGACAGTCACGGAAGAGGGCTTGCAGAAGGGCTTCGGAAAGTGACAAGAAAGACGGGATGAGTGTGTTCAAACTGTTTTTTTTTTTTTAATTTAAACCTTCTCAGTGTGCTTGACCACACCTTGAGTATAACTCACACTCAGCCCAATGAATGGGCAGCAATAGAGTAGAGCAGGCCACAGCCATAGCCATACCCGAGCCCCCCAGTGCTTTTCATGGAGCTCGGCAGGCCAGTGGCATTGGGTACAGGTGTCCCTGGAGTCCTGGGAAGGAGGTGCCTCACGGCTCGCAGGGATTGCAGCCCCATCCCGCCACACTCACCCCCTCTCCCCTCCAAAGACACACAAGCTGTAGGAGCGCCGGCTCAGCTCAGGGAGCCTGGGGCAGGAAGGCTGCAACCAAGCGTGGCTCTTGCTAATTCCTCCGGTGGCTCCAGACTCATTACCGACTGAAAAGCAGCAAATGGAGCAGGAGATGATGCGATTTTTCCTCCCTTAGCAGCAAAGTGCTCCATAAATGCCTTAGGCTTCTCAGTACGGATTATTTCCGTCTCCAGCACGCATGGTCTCCAGGCGGCGCCTGTCCCTGGGTTTTGCGACACCGCTGGCTCAGAGGCTTCCTACTGTTCGAGTTCCTGCTCTGCCAGGCTCAGCGGGCGGCTGAGATGGATTTTTACTCTTTTGCATGGAACTGCTCTGCTTGTTTGGGTTTAAATCTCTGGCCCCAGCACTTCATTAGATGGGCTATTTTGGTCTAATTTCCACTGAAGGGTGTTCTTTTTTTTTTTTCCCCCTTCACACAGTGGTATATTTTTTAAAGAGAGAAAAATGGACAGAAGAGAATTGCTGAGGACACATTTCAAAATGCATTTTACCTGTTTAATCTATTATTATCCAGAGAGAGCCCTGGGCTTCCCTGCCCCCACAACAAGCTTCTAGGAAAAGAGCTGGCTGAGGCATTGGACTAAATTTTATTTTAATTACACTAGTGTCACTTATGACTCATGTGATAGTCTGAGAATTTGTGGAGCTCCACCATCAAAGGCGTTTGCCCTTCCTGGGGCCTTTGGGCAGCCATGTAAGGGTTCTGGGAAGAGTGAGACGTGACCTGGAAGCCATAGCGCACACCAGGGAACATGGGGGTCATTAGACTCTTCACCCCTCCTTCCTCATTCAAAATCCCCAGCCATCCCCACACTGCGCCCAGATCAGTGTGTAGGCATTGACCCCGCTGTCCCCCTGAAGCCCGCCCCCAGAGGCGGGCCTGGGGCTGTCCACACCAAGTACTGTACCTGGGCCAATGGTGTAACGGAAGGATCTGGGGCTGGAATCAAGGTCAGTGCAGGTGAGCTTGAAATTCTGAATATTCATGCCAACTTTCAGATCCACCGGGATGGCCAGGAAATAGGAGTTGGGGGTGCACACCGGCTTTTCATCATTTTCTCCCAGGATGTTCACAGTAACCTAGCGCAGCAAGAAGGGTCAGCTTAAGAGCTAAAAGTGGCTGGGTGCTCACCGCATGCCTGACAAGTTCCCGGCTACACACCTGACACAGATCGGCTCATTTAGCCTCACATGACAGAGGGAACATGACCGTGCCCATTTTACAGACGAGGAAAAGGAGGCGTCGAGAGGTTAGATGATTGACCTACAAAGACCATTCAGCTGCTGAGGGGCCGAGCTGGCGTTTGAACTCCCTTCTGTCCTCCCCCGAATCCAAAGCTGCTAACCGTGCGCACACGCAGGCGTGTGCGTGGAGTGTATGTAAACACTCACACGCATGAGCTTCTGCGGCGATGGCTGTGGTTTCCAGGGACCCTGTGTACTTCCTGTTTGCCACGCCTTGTGAATTGAAGTTCAGTCTCTAACTGGGGTCCGGCAATGGTTCTTAACTCTGGCTCCACTTTCTTGGGCTCGCTTCAGACCGAATGAATTGGCCTCCCTGCAGGGTGGGACCCGGGCAGGTTCTTCCGCGCTCTCCATCTGACTCTAATACGCAGCCGGGGCTGAGCCGCGCTGGGCCGGCACAAGTGGGCCTGCTTAAGCCGGATCTCATCCGTAACCCGGGCTATTAGCGCCGCGCTGAGCCTGGGAGCTGACCTGCTCCGAGAAGGGCCCGCTGTGCTTTTATCGCTGCCTTTTACGCCTGGCGGGTTGGCAGGGAGACCATGACGCCTGCCGGCACAGACTCATAGAACGGCAGCCCTGAAAGGGATTTATGTGATCATTTAGTTCATCACCCTTTGAAAAAGCTTATGAATTTTGAGTCTTATTCATTCTACTTTTGAAATTTGGGGATTTCAGCTATTTCTGAGTCTGAGAATAAATTGAAATGTTCACTCTAGTTAGCTCCCAAAGCAGAAGCCATTCGTTTTTCTCAGATAACCCCCAGCCTCACAAACACCGCAATTATCTCCCACCTTGCCCGACTGGCAATGCCCAACCTCACACATCACTGAAAACATCATCCCGTTAATTCAAAGTGAGTCGTTGGAGGAGCTGGACCGTTCAGGCGTCGGGTTATCAGGTGAGTCTCTACTTAAGAAGTACAGAAATAGGGACGGAGGTAAGCCCTGCTCAGACCCCTTTGGGAAATTGGGATCAAAATTGAGAAATGAACTCGTGCTCCTGACTCTGAGTTGGTCATTGTCTGTGTCACACAGGGCTGCCTGCTGCTTGCTGAGTCCAGTTGCCTTCATGCTTTTCACTTTGTTTTTGGGAAAGAACAAGAAGTCACTGGGTCTTTGTGGCTGTTGTGTGGCCTCAGATAATCCCACCCACTGACTCCATCTATTAGGCTCTTGTGTGATCCCTGTGTGCCACTCAAATGGTGGCCTTGGACCAGCAGCATTGTCACCCCGGGAAGCATGTTAGAGATGCGAGACCTTGGGCCTCACACCTGCTCGTGAAAGTATGCATCTCCCAGAGTCTCAGCATCAAGGGTGGAAACAGTGAGCTACAGGAATCTGCAATGGTTTGAATGAGTGACTCCAAAGGCCCCTCACTAAGACACACACTCCTGCCATGATGTGCTACCCTTGCCAGACACCCCAAACAAATGGGCCCATCTAACCATGGACTGAACCTCCCAAATTGTGAGTCATCATAAGTAGCCTGCATTAAGTGTTTTCTGACAGTGACACAAAGCTAACTAATACAGCACCACAGTAATATCTACCCCATCTGGTGTGTATGAGGTGGGGAGGAGATGAACAACTACAAAGCCACATCCAAATTCCAGCCTGAATCTCTCACCACTGCTCACTGTGAAGGGACAGTGAGATTTAAGGGGCCATAGGAGGAACCTTGTCCAACAAGGCTTTGTGGGTTCAGCAGATATCCGGCATCTGGCCATCAATCTTAGCACTTCTCCGAGTCATCCACAAAGTTGTAGCTCAAAGAGAGGTGTGAAAATTTATGTCTGGGCACCACCACTCATTTTTCATCACATCTGCAAGCTGGCTCTGTGAAGATTCCTCACCACTGCAGCCACACCCTGGGGTGCCGGGGAGACCCTAAATCAATCACTTAAGTGAGCGAGGGAATGAGAATATACCAAACAGCCCTACTCACAGTGACCGAGCTCGTGTCCTCGCCATTGGTGGCCTGGATTCTGAGAGTGTAGATGGGGGTAGTTTCATAGTCTGCCTTAGTTACTAGCTGGAGTTCTCCCGTCTTGGGATTAATCCAAAATATACTGGGGTACTGGAGGCTGGCCCCTCCGCTGGAGATGGAGTATGTGATGCTCCTCTGGGGAAAGTCCTCATCCGTCGCTCGCACCTGTCCAACTCGGGTTCTAGCTGGAGGAATAAAGCACCTGCAATCAGTCCTGACCGAGTAGAGGTGGAGGTGGCCCAGGAACAGATGTTCTCGCTGCCACAGGCACAACGGCTTTCAGACGCCTCCTTGCTGTTCAAACTTGGGGCCACGTTTTATATCTTCAATTCTATTCCATTCAAATAATGTTAATGAGCACCCACCAGGTAACTGGCCCTCTGATCCAGGCACTGCTGCGAGGCGTGAAAGATGGTTCGTGCCTTTATAGAGACTCCAAGGATGCCAATTATTTTGCTACCATAAACAACAGTGCAAAGAACATCCATCCTCACACATATCTAGTATTTCTAACATTGTCTGTAATGAGCACAAATCGCTCTTATGAACAACATGAAAAACTAAATAATTTTTGAAAGAATTTAGCCACTGATGATTAAGGAGTGTAGATTTTTAAATGCTCTTCCATTTTGTTTGTTTTACAAATACTGTTAGTGGGGCTGCTGGAGTTCTGGCCTGCTTGTTTTATAGATGCACTTGCTCATAAATGATTCCTCCAGGGCAGAAACCTTCTTTCACTAAGTCCTGTGGCCCGGGCACCAAGTGTGGGACCCAGAGAAGGTGGTCAAAAATAACTGTTGTAAGATCTGTGAAATCATTAAAAAATAAAAAAAAAAGCCTGTTCCGGATGAATGTGTTATTCATTGGGTAAGGTATTGTTCACTGAGCAAAGTGAGAAATTAAAAGCATTTTCTTTGGGCCTTCTTTTTGTGCTTTTTAAAAACTTAATTGTCAGGAAATGGAGAACATCATAAAGAGAGAATAAGATGGAGAGGAGATCATTTTCAAAGATAGTGTTTTGGTTTTGGTTTGGTTTAGCTGAGAGTTTGTACACTAGAGTGCTGGAGAGCCAGAAGTGTTACAGTTACCTCCATACTGAGAGAGAGGGAGAAACTGAAGAAGTGGGGAGTTGGGAGTCTTAGTGAGGGAAGAGCCTGCAAAATCCAAGCGTCACAAAGGGCAGGAAAAGGGCCTCCCATGAATCCGAGAAGTAGAGATAGAAATGTCTTTTTTTTTTTTCTTTTTACATAAAGGAAATAGAAAAATGGGAAATTTTAAGATTTCAGTTCTCAGAGTGAGCTGGTTAAAAATCACAGGGGAGACCAAGAGAAAGGCTGCAGAAAGGAGGATTAGCGGGATCAGGCAAACAGACAAGGAAGCAATCCAGGGGTTTCAGAGAAATGCAATTTAATCAACGGTTTTCAAAATTCCAAGTTGCACCTGAAGGGTTCTGCAGCAGCAAGGATAATTTTTAAAAAATAAGAAAAGCAACAAACAGGACTCAGCCATGAATCGCTGTGGCCAACACCACCTGGGCACCTGGAAGGAGCTTGGCCTTCCCAGGCCAGGCATTTGAGTGGAGGCCAGCAGAGCACCAGGATCCATATCTTGTAACTTACCTGGTCTTATCTCTGACACATCAAATACATAGGACGGCCTCTCGAAGACCAGAGGAAACTCGTTTTCTGGGCTTGTTAAGATAGAAATGAGGATGTTATCTAAAAATGGAAATGGAAATAAATTGCAATCCTTATTTATTAGTTTATTCAACTTTTTTTTTTCAGTGCTAGGAATTGAACCTAAGGGCTTGCACATGCTAGGCAAGTGTTCTACCACTGAGCTACATCCCCACCCCTTTTAAAATTTTTTTACTTTGAGACAGGGTCTCACTAAGTTGCCCAGGCTGGGCTCAAACATGCAATCCTCCTGCCTCAGCCTCCCAAGTAGCTAGGATTACAGGTATGTATATTCAACATTCTAAAAGCAGCTTCTGAGGGCAGGCTCTGGGATACAGGCAGACAAGACCTGCTTGTTCCTGCCCTCGAGACGCAAAAGGTGAAAATGTTAGCCAAGCTTGGCGAGGATAGAATTAAAGAAATGGGGCAGCATGGCTTAGGGGGATGTTCTAGGCATGCGCAATATGACCTAGGTATTAAACTGCGTGACTGACTCAAGGCAATAGTGAACAGTTCGATCTAGCTGGAAAAAAGGCTTTGGAGGGAAGGGACAGGTGGTAGCTAGTGAGGTGAGCAGCAGCCACATGACAGAAGTCCTTGCGGGGCGAGCCAGAGTTTGCACTTGAACTTGACAGCTACGGGACGAATTCGAGGAAGTGATAGGATGTTGTTTGCATTTCCTAGAAAAATCACTGGCAGAAACAGAAAAGATGCCCTGGAAAGGAACAAGACTGAGGCAGCAGAGCTCTTCAAAGAGTCTTAAGCTTTACAATTCAGCCAAGAAAGAACCCTGCTTGGAACCCTGCTAGTGGGGTGGGGAGACCCAGCATGATTCCTAGAATTGTCTGTGCGGTTTTGTCACTGATGCTCAAGGAGCAGGCCTGTGACATAAATGAAAATGATACTTGCTTTTGTAATAAGGAGGGGCCACATCCTGCACCTGGATTATCACGGTATACTGATTGCCGGCAGCTAGATTGCTTGGATTCTCATAATCTAGATCACCAATCAACTAGATTAAAACAGAGAAACTAGATTACACAGAATAAACAGTGCTATACATTGACACTTTCATGTTCTGCTGGCAGATATGTAAACCAGCACAATCCTTTTGGAAATCAAGCTCCTGTGATTTTAGGAGCTTTGAAAAGTTACAAGCACACCTTTATGGACTACTAGAGAACTTCCTCTAAGGAATTTACCAGGAAAGAGAATCTATGTGCAAAGACGTTTATCCAGCACTTTCGCACAACAGGCTCCTGACTTCAGACTCGCTGAAGAAGAGCATGATATTGAACCTTTCAAGCAGGGATATTTTCATTAATCTAGGTATGCACATATGTATACAGTATACATAAAATGTATCCATAGGTAAAAGACAAGAAGAAAAACATATCAAAAGAGCACTGTGGTTATCACAGAATGGTGACGCTTTTCTGTGCTGTCTACACTTTTCCACAGTGAACACAGGTTAATTTCCTAAGCAGAAAAACACAGAAGTGAGTTTTTGGATGACACCATGAATGACATTGGTGAGACTCTCAGCAACTGAGGAAGGGTTGGGATGGGAGGCCGAGGAGGTGGGGCGGGAGGAAGGTGTGGGCCGCTTGCTCTGTTTCCCAACGCTTGACCTCTGCTGCAGACACCCCTGAGACGCTACCCACCTGTCCCCAGCCCTCTCCTTTCCTCTCCTTCCCTATTACCCTCCAGCAGGAGTCCCATAAGCAAAGGCCTTGCAGCATATGCTGGGGCCACCTTACCGGCCTTCTCTCAATTCTGCCCGCACCCCTGTGTATGCTGTCTGCTCCCTCCCCATCTCGTTCCCCTTTGGGTCTCAGGCAGTCTGTGAAGCAGAATCTATCAGGCCACGCTGAGGGCCGAGCCCTGCTTTCTCTCCCTCACACCTCGTTTGCAGAACCAGCACTCAAATGAACAGAGTGCTTTAGTGCAGAGAGCACTAATGTGGCCATAAAAGCGCACTAAGCTGGCGCACAAACAGAGCTACATAGGGAAGAATCCAGTCCTTAGCACCCCCAGCCCAGCTATGCTTAACGAATGGTTTCCAGAACCTGGTAAATAAAGAGCAAATGGGGAGCACAGTCTCCCTATTAAGTCTAAGTAATGGTGGCTGGGAGAGGGGGTTACCTTGGAAATCTCTCTCTATGGGGCGGCAAAAGCACTACGCCTCTTGGACCAGCTTCCCTGATGCCCTTTTAATGATGCAATGACCATAAACTGACCACAATTTTCCCAGAGCCAGCTGGATCCTGTAAAAATCTGCGGCTGCTCCCCACTCCAGATGGCACGGTGAAGTTGAATGTGTTGTTTGGGGCTTCGCTGTCACTATCAAAGCAGAACTTGGTCAGGTCCAGGAGCAACGTCCCGTTGGCCGCTCTTTCCGGCACCATAATGCTGGGTGAGAAACATAATTCAATATTTTCCCTCCACGAACAGCAGCTGAGCGCTCCTTCTAACCTAGACAGCAGCCCTTGACCTCTAGTCCAAACCCAGTCCTGGGTCATGGCAGCCTCCTCACGCTCTCCATACTTTTGCCCTTGCCTCCTTTTGGATTATTTTTAACACAGCCACCAGAGGCGTCCTATTGAATGTTGTCACATTGTGTCACTCCTCTGCTCCTAAACCCCAGAGGGCTCCTCATTTCACTCAAAGTCCTGACTGGGACACACAGGACATGCAGAACTCGCTCTGCCCTCTTCTCCTGACGCCTCCTGTGCCAGCTCCTTTGGCCTCCTGGAGCTCCCAGCCCCTCTCCAGCACTGGGGTGTTGTCTCCATCCCCCTACACTCCACCCATGAGGCTCTCTGCTGCAGTTTGGGTGCTGAATGTCCCCCAGGGCACTGTTCCCAGAGTGGTGCTACTGGGAGGCGGAGGAACTTTAAGGGAGGGACCTGGTGGGGGGTCCTTCAGACATGGGGCAGTTCCCCTGACCGTGGGAGCTCAGCCATTCCCCCGCCACAATGTGCTGCTTTGCCACAGGGCTAAAGTGATGGATCGCAGCAGGCATGGACTGGAACCACAAAACCCAGTGCTAAAATAAACCTTTTCTCCTTGCAAATTGGCTGTCTTGGGTATGTGTTATCATTTCAGAAAGCTGATCGACACCTGCTCTCTTCCACCTTCATTAGCCTCTAATCAAATGCCGCCTTCCCAGTGAGGCCGCCCTATCTTAACATCAGGGATCTCTGCCCATTGTGCCGTCCCCTGTTCCACTTTTTATTTCTAATGCTTAGCACTCACCACTGTTCAACATATCATGTATTGCACCCACTTATCCTGGCCATTGTCTGTGTTCCACCTAGAACATGAGCGTCATGTGGGCAAAGATGTTTGCTTTCTTCCTGGCACTCAATAATTATTTGCAGAATGAATGAATGCTAGCATGTGAGAACACAGTTGCAAAGAAGACTATAAAAGAAATATAAATCTACAATCTGCCTGCAGGAGCGTACAGTCTGGATAGAGAAAACCCCTGTACCCCGCACCCTCGTCCCCCACGATTTGGAAGTTGGGAATTCCTCAGTGTCATAGAAGGGCCTCCCAACACCTTAGTATCATTCATTCAAAAGAGATTTATTAAGGGTTGAATTTGGGGGTCCCGTTCTAACACAGATGAGGAAAGCTGCCCCAGGAGACCGTGAGGAAGACTAACACTGTGGGCTTCGATCTCTTCAGGACCTTTTTCATGTCTCCAGGTTTCTATTCCTCCATCTATAAAGTGGACATGAACCCTGTCAGTTCACTTTTGCTACTGAACACATCAGCCCCACACTGAGCGACTCTGAGCAAGAAGCATCCGCTATTCTTCTCAATGCTACAGTTAGCCGGCAGTTCTCTCAGTTCTAGCTGGACTCGGCTGGGCTCTGCAGTCCCTGGCAGCTCACCCGGGGCTGGGGGTCTAGGATGCTGTGTTCCATGGCTGGCAGTGGGAAGGCAGTTGGTCTCTGCTTCACGTTGTCTCTCCTCCCCCAGGATGCCAATCCAAGCTCTCCACATGGATGTCCAGGGCTCCAAAAGTAGCAAGAGAGGGCAAGTCCCAAAGCACAAGCACTTTGCGAACCTCCGCTCTGCCGTGTTTGGGATGTCCAGTGGCCAAGTGACTCCCATGGTCTGGCCCAGATTTGAGCAGCAAGAGGCTCAGCTCTTGTGGGGAGGAACGACGAAGTCTCGTTGCACAGAGATACTGCACAGACAGGGAAGGATTTGGGGCTGGGTTTTCCTGTTGCCACTGCTTGGGGGGTTTGTTCTGTTTCGTTTTTGCTGCCCACCTCAATCATACTTTGCCTTGGCAGAATTTCTTACAAAAATATATTGTGGCCGACAGGAGAATGTGCCTGGAAGACCTTCAGGCATGGGACTGGAGCGGACCACAGGCCCCGCTCTGCACCCACACAGCATGCAGTGAGGCCATGCGCCGATGACTGGGTGCGGCACAGATACGAGGACACTCTCATTTTGTGCCTTGGAGGCTGACTGGCTGCTGGACTCTGGTGCCCTAGCTGGCCGTTCCTTAAACTGCACAGTGGTCAAGAACATTTTCGACCACTTTCTCTCCCTCTTTCCTTCACCTGGGTCTGATTTGCACCGAGGTCTGACGCCCCCCAGCCTCATCCATCCCTCGCCCCATTTCCTTCCCCAGTCGTTTGCCCTAATAGAAGCCTTGCACATTCAGTCCTCTCTGGCAGCTGCTTCTTGGAACACTCAGCATAACAAGTGTTAAGTTCTTTCATCCTCTGTACCTTTTCTCCAACCAAATTGTACCCCATATATGTTCCACAGCCTTGCTGGCTGGTGCCTAAGATGGGGTCTGGGCTCAGTCACCAAGGGGCAAAGCGTGACAGCAAGGCTGTGGGGCTACTGGGGACAGCTGGGTCCGCGTGCTGGAGAGGAAGCCGTGTGCCTGCGTCTCCCTGAGTCCTCACTGTCAAAATCGTTCCTATGTTTCAGCACGATCGAGTCCCCAAACACTCACTGCTGCCTCACTTGCCCAATGCCGAAGTTTTATTTGTAAACACTTAAAATATAGTGTGGGGGGAGGAATAAAATAAAATAGATATCACTTATTAAATACTGTTTCACACCAAGCACCTGAGAAGCATTCTAGTTCCTCCCTCTCCAAGAGGTCTGTGGTCTCGTCCTCACCTAGCAGGGGAAGGAAAAGGGTTCAGAGTGGCTTCGTGGCCTCTCCACGAAGTGAAGGCCTCCAGGTGCGTCCTGTACTGTAAACCGCAGGCTCGTCTATGGACAGCCAGGCCCACTTGGGACGTTTGGAGATGTGAGCCTTGATTACAGTTCTGCAAACCCAACGAGACGGCACCAACCAAAGAAGCCCAGGTCCTGGGGCCAGACATCTCAGGCGCTGCAAAAAAGGCCTCTGCCCTTGATCGCTCTGGGCTGACAGGCAGCTTTTTCCCGGCACTAGTGACCACTTTTTTTTTTTTTTTTGAGAGAGGGCCTCCCTGTATAGATAGTTGAGGATGGCCTTCGACTCCCTGCAACCCTCCTGCCTCAGTCTCCCAAGTGCTGGGATTACAGAAGCCTGCTTTCAGCACGTTCTTTCCTTCTTTCCTGACACTTGGTCTTTTTCTCCTAAACACACAACTAGTCCATCCATCGTGGCCGCCCAGGCCGCTGCCCTCCCTCGGAGCCACTGACCCCGGTCCCCGCCTGCAGAGGTGGCGGCATCAGCAGCACGCACAGTCGCTGCCCTCCCCGGCCCTGCTCACAAAGAGCTTGCAAAACGCTTTCAGCCAAGCGCCAGGCAATTTACAACCCAAGCCTGGCTGCCTCGGCGCCTCTGATGCCTGTCCTGGACCCTGCGCTCATTCATCAGCCTCCTGGGAAACCATGGCCCTCAGGGCTGAAGGCCAGAGCCTGCAACACCCCGCGGGGACAGCAGGCGGCACCCGCCGCCTCCAGGCAGCCGGGCCTGGACCACCCGGCATGGCCCCTGGGAGCTGCCCACCCACTCTGCTGCCTGCTTGGGGACAATGTTCGAGACTGGCAGTGCTGCTTCCGTCCTGCGTGTGTGCCTGGCTCTGCCATGGTGGGATGGAGGAAGGATCGAGGATGGGAGGAGGTGGCTTCTCAGCCTGACCTGTCCAAGTGCACAGGAGCAGGGGACACAGCCCAGGCCCTCCCTGCCCAGGAAGACTTCCACTTTGGGGCCTCTCTTGGCTTTGCTGGGATGGCTGGGAGTCACTCTTTCTGGAAAAGCCCAGAGGACAGACTTGACCTTGTGTGGAATCAGCCGCAGTAATAAACACAATTAGTTCAGACTTAGCACTGACTTTCAGGGCCAGTTTGGAAGGTAGATTAAGAGCTGGACTCTGCACGGCCTTGCCAGGATAGTCTATGTCTAGGACATTCAAAACATGATGTCACCAGCCGGTGGGAGTATGGCTTGGCACCTCTGGAGACTCTGGGCCACAGGAAGCCAGACGTGCCGTGAACAGATGGGCCCTACAGGAAGAGCAGAGGGGACGCTGCACAGGACCTGGCTTCTCCAGGCACCAGATGCCCAGAGTTCTTCCCCCTGTGTCCTCCTCCAGAGAGGTAGGGAAACAGAGAGGAGCAGGAGGGCCTAGGAGGGCAGATACCAAGGGAAGAATTTCCCAGGATGCACTAAGACCACCCCAGAGTGCTGGCATAGACTCAGATTTTTCAGGAAAGTGTTAAGTGCGACTCTGCAAAACATCTCCACTCCATCTCTAGGGCCCAGGCTTCTCTTAACAGAAGGCGAGTTCAATTTATGTCTGCAGCAGTGTGGAAGTCACAATCCTGGCTCCCCATGGCAACCATCCCTACTCATCTCAGACAGACTGAGGTGCTGGAATGCTCAGGTGGGGAGCTGAGCCTATCACACGGTCTGGCTGGCCTGAGTTCATCAGGGCCTCAGCAGGAAGCAGACGGCAAATTAGGGTAATTCTAGGAGGACTAGAAAAGGGATTGTTACCAAGGTGCACACAAGGGGATGTAGGAATCTCAAGGAGTAGATAATGTTACCACCCCCAGACCCAGACCAGGGGCAGAGTGCTGTGTGCAGGGCGCTGCCCTATAGGAACTGAGCCCTTCAGAGGGTGGAGGGAGAAAGCCGGGTGATAATGACCCTGACCTCCCCACGGCCAACGGAAGCCCGTAGGGCAGGAAGCCAGCCAGTATCTGCCTCCTGGGGCAAGGGCCAGGGTGGAGAGGAGCAGCCAGATGAGGGATGTGTCCAGCACAAAGTACAGCTGCTCTGATATCAGACTGAAGGCCACACTGATATTCTAGCTCTATGCAGGTGTGTCCTTTGGGAGAACTGAGGACACGGCACGGTAAAGGAATTTCTATTTCTATTGCTCACCCCAGACCATCTTTGTCTAGAGCCCTTTATCCTCTGCATGGCCATACTGTGGACCTCTTGGGTCTATACCCAAAGTCACCTAGAACAAACTTGCAAAATGGGGACATCTGAGAAGCAGACCTGCTCTGGCTTCAATGTGGCTGCAGATAGAGGGCACTCTCTCTGCAAGGGTCACTTCTGAGATGCCCCGCCCCCAGAGAACCCCAAGAAATAAGAAACTGGCTGGTTCAGAAACCACCAAGATGATGCTAACTCAGGGAATCACTAATCTTGTGGTTTTTTGATAAAATAGTAGAAAGACAGTACTGTTGCCAAGAAGGCATATTAACCCCGAATCACAAGGGACTTTATTTTAAACTACCTGTGAATAGATCATAAGACAAAGAACAAGTCAAAATACACAAAATAATTCATATCCCACATGTATCTGCATCTTTCCTTTTTGTTTATATGCAATTAAGTTGTGTACAGTGAATTAGATGCCTTGTTTTGTTTTACAGAAGTACCTGGTTTGATTTATTCATATTACTGGTGGTACGTTTCTCTGGGAGTTCCTAGTTCCTAATCCTGAGTCTCAAGCATCTATTATAACTGCTAACTAACAGCACCATCTTGCCACTGGTAGCAATAAATAAAGAAAAGGCACAGCCCAGAGAGGGCCTAACAAGTCCCTCAGGTACTTTTCACCAACAGAGCACAATAAAAAATAACTCTCCACAGAGTTAGAAAGTGGAGACGGGAAATAATGAAGAGGAAGGAAAATGAAATCGAAGGAAGGAAAAAGGAGGATGAAAAAGAAAATGTATGAACAAAATTGGACACTTCCAATCTACTTATTGCAGTGCACCATTTCCCCCAAATGCCCGTAATTCTTCCATTCATCCTGAACTATACTAGAGAAGCCAAAGGGCTGAGGGCCGTCCTGGAGGGAAAACATCCAGCACTTGTTTCCAGATGTGCGTACCTGAAGGTGAACTTGTTGCAGGTAGCTGGGTTGTCATTGACATCTTCCACAGTGAAGGTTATCTGGACACGGTTTTCCTGGCCCCCAGAGGGTCTGTCCCTCACCAGAACTTCCAGAGAAATGGTGGGATTCTGTCTTAATTCACCTGCATCTCGGTCTATCCTCTGGGCCACTTGGATTGTACCAGACACTAAGAAGACAAAGGTTAGAAAAGTGAAGAATCAATAAAGGTATTGGAGAGAATTGGAAAAGGCTATTCTAAGATGAAACTGGCCCACATGGGGAATATCTTCTATGCACCTCTGGTATGGTTTGTATCTAGCTCTTCCCGTAAAGCCTCACGCAACCACAGGTGGGACCTTTGGAGGAGACAATTGGATTATGAGGGTTTATAGCTGACTTGCTGTTAAGAAGTGGAGTCAGGTGGAGTCTGCTCTGGAGAGGCAAGTCACTGTGGGTATGGCTTAGAAAGGTGTATCTCCCTCCCAGCTCCTCCTTGGACTCTCTGCTTCCTGGACACCATGAGGAGAGCAGCTGTCCTCCACCAGGCCCTTCTGCCGTGCCTTGGGGCCACCAGACTATGGACTGAAACTTCTATAAACCTCAGCAAAAGTAAACCTCTCCTCCTTTAAATTGTGTTAGGTATTGTGTCTCATGATGAGAAAAGTGACTAAGACAATATACATTTAGGAAATGTATATCATGTCAGTTCCTATACTGGGAACTTAGTGGAGTACCTGGCCTGATCCTCCTAGAATATGTCCTCCCACATTTCCACTAGGCCTCTGGCCACAGCCCTGGCCATGGGTGGCAGAGGTGGTAGTTGGCCGACTCCAGCTTGGCCCACAGGGGTGTCTTGTTGGACAATCTGTGACTGGAGACTTGTGCTAGAATCAGGCCTGTTAGCAGGGAAGCCACAGGTAAAAGGCTGGAACTCTCCCCCTCCCTGTGTCCTGATCAGCTAACGTCTTCTTATGAAAGCCCCGGTGTCACATCCCTACCTTTTCCTTTTCCAGATCTTGGCTTGGTTTGCCTTAGTTTCTGTTACTTGCAACCAGCATCTTAATAAACGTGCCCCCGCAAAGTGTACTTGTTAAAAGTTTGATTCTGCAATACCTGAGGGAACCGAATTCTCCACCATGAGTGTCCCTCCCTACATGCCAGCAGAGCAAGGTCCTCAGTGACGATGCACAGGGGTTTTCATGGGTGGAACACAGATACTGCCTCCTCGGCCTCCCCAGGGAATAGGTGTCCTTTGCCCTCCGCTCAGTGGGGCCAGTAACATACGGTCTTCTGGGATTGCCCACAGCTCACCTGTACACAATCATCATGGCGAGCGAAGTCCTTTGGGGCACTGTGGTCTGGATTTACGGAGGTGGGGCTGTCTAGTAGTGGCAATGAGGACAGGCTCTGAAATTAACTGGCTTGGACTGGAATCTCCACTTCACAACCTATCAGCTTCAGGGCCTTGGGAAACTCACTGAACCTGTCCCGATCTCTCCCCAAGCTTCAGTTTCCTCTTCTTTCAAGTGTGGATTATGACATTCATTGGGTTGAGTGCATGGGGTGGAATGCACGTGGGTCACTCTGCATGGTACTTGGTGTGTACAAAGTATCCAATAAAAGTGGCTATGGCAGGAGGAGACTCCTTTTGTGGCAAAATAACCCCAGCTACCCAGCAGACTGAGCTAGAGGACACCATCCAATCCGTCACCACAGAGCTCTTTAGTGCCTGAAAGGGGGCTGGTCTGCACTGAGATGTGCTTTAAGTATCACATACACTTCAAAGACTCAGTCCCAAAAGAAATAACGTAAAATGTTGATTACATGTTGAAGTGATATTATTTTGGATCTGCTGTTTTAAATGAAATGTCTTAAGATTAATTTCACTTGCTTTATTTAATTTTTTTAAAATGTGACTACTACAGACTTTGAAATGTCCTATTTGCTTCCATTCTGTTTCAGTGCTGGAATAGCCTGCCTTTAACGGCTTTTGGGTGCCTCGGGGTAGGGAATCCATGTGCCCTCACGTACCCACCTGCGTCAAAGGTAGTGGGGTTCGGGGCATGCTGGCCCTCAACGCAGCACCTGAGGCAGAGGCAGGGAGGCTTCTCTAACCTTCTCCTGATTTTCAGCCATAAGGGTATTCTCCGCCCTTCCCCTGAAGCAGCCCTAAGAACTTCAATCCAGAGATGCCCACCTGTGCCCAGAGGGAAGGCCACCCTACTCACAGGCAGGAGGCACGGAGAGGCCGAGAAGAGTCTGAAGTGCCAGCCTTGCTAAGGTCCCCCAGCTTAACACCAGTTCAACTGTGCACCTTTCGTTCTCCAGCCATAATTCTCCAGCTATTCGCTTCTTCATCAACCTTAGCACAGAAATCCAATTTTCCCTGTAGGTTTGAGTCTTCCTTTCTGATGGGGCCCATATCGCATCAAACTCAGATTAAATAAATTTGCATGCTTTTTTCTTGTTCATTTGTCTTTTACAGACAGAAACTATAAGCCTCAGCATAAACCCAATAGTGAGTGAGAAAAGAAATCACTTCAGCCCTACAAAGGGGCAGGGTCACAGCTGCCAACATTTCCTACAATCCCCTTGCCGGCTGCTCTTCGTACGCTTATCCTCTGCCCCCTAGCGATGACCCTGGACAGAAAGGCACACCCCAGGCCAGAGAGACGGTAACATAAGGTAAAACAATCCAAGTGGCTGAATTACGAGGATGCACTTAGAGATGGTCGTCTGTGACTCACACTGGTCTATCATGAAGTACTCGCTGACCGTCGTGATGCTGTAGAGGAGGTGGCCGGGAAAGCTCCCATCATCGTCGGGGTCCTCAGCTGTGACACTGGCCACAATGGTTCCCGCAGGCAGCTCCTCCGGGATGGAGTACACACGCGTCGGGCTGGAATACAGCAGACACAGCTAATTCGCAGGGCACAGGAGGGAGCAGTCTGGGCGATGGGTATTTTGGTTAGTGCTAAATATAGCCCTGAGCTGTTCAAATTGCATCAACACGCTCGCTCGCAGGGAGAGCGCAGTGGCTGAAAGGAGGGGTGACCGGCTTTTGTGTTTCTAAAGATCACATCCCTGTGGCTGCAAAGAAAGTGCCACGCTGTTACCACGACAAATTACACAGGCCACAGTCTCTGACTCTGTGCACGCCTGCCCGTGCCATTTCAGACCGGCCTCCACGTAGACAGCTTTTAAAATAAACACAGTCGGCCTCCCCAGCTAGCTCCTCTCCTTCTCCCAGTGTCTGTGCAAAAAAACTGCCCAAATTCTTTTTAAAAATCCATCTGGACACAAAGTCCAGAGCTGCAGGTTTCCTCTCTGCTGTGTGACTCCGAACCCACGCTACCAGAAGCCTGAAACACTGTAAAGCTCTGCTCTCCTAGCACCTGGGCTCACTTTTTATTCCTTTCTTGTCTTTTTTTCTTGCCTAAGGATATAGAAATTGTGCACATTTCCAGGGTGCACTAATCATGAGGGCTGCTTCTCGGAACTCAGAACTAAGTCCCCTGGCAGGAGTCAAGGTCAGAGCAGCGTTCTCCATGAGTCCTTTCTCACATGGGCTCTCCAAATCGTCACCTCACCCGAATCCACAGACCTCCGGGGCCTTTGCAAAAGACACAGTCAGGCTGGTAGAAGTTTTAACTTACAGCACTGGGGAGAGTTGGCTAGCTTTGAATACACTAAGAAGGCTTGTTGCGTACAACAGCTCTTCAAGAAGTCCTTTTGTTGAGGGATAATCATTTCAGTGGGGCAAATATTCAATCACCTCTCATCTCCCAGTTCCCTAAATTGGCCTTTTCCCACGAGGGCTCTTCCTTAAGGCAGGGCCACACCACCTGAGATCTAAATAAGTGCACTTATGTCAGGGCACGCATTCAGCAACTACCTCACCATCCCACCAGGTAGGTAGGGCGGCAGGAAGGAGGGATTGGAGGGACCTGTGGCCAGAGTTAGGGCCCAGCAGAGAAAGGCTGGAGCCAGGTCCTTCCCCTCCCTCCCCACCGGGCTCCTCCCTGCATCCGAGGCCCTCCTCTGCCCATCCTGAGGAGTCTCCTGTGGGTGTACCCCACCACTGAAGAAGAGTAATCTCGTTAAGCCCAAGACTCTGGGCTTAATCGCCGGTACTCACCGGTGCTCTGGGCCTCCCCACCCAGCCTCCCACAGAGCAGGCCCATCAGTCTGACCACCACAGGCCTATCAGTCTTCTCAGGGCGTCTGAGATGCTGCCCGGCGACAGGTCCAGGGGTAAGCAAAGGGGCTGCGGCCAAGGAAGCAGGGACAGGGACCAAAGGCCGGGGCAGAGGAAAGAGGTAGGCTGCCCTGACTGCCGCTGCCACCTGAGCCTTTTGCCCACTCAGCAAGAGTCCCGTGTCTAAACGTGGGACGCTTTTTCCTTTGTCACTGTGAGTTGACGTCCAGGAAAGGGATCATGAGGATGTATCACTGCCTGCAGCCCTGCCCTGGGTCACTCCTGGACAAGCAGTACGGGTGTCACTGGCCCCCAAGAAAAAACTTCACATTTGCAAGACGTCCTGGGGATATGCCTACATTTCAGGTTCCAGAGGTGACCGCCACAGGTCCCAGCCTCCCCAGGGCAGAGAGGACACCCTGGAAGGAGAGTCCCCTTCCACCCTCCATCCACCCTTTTCAGCAGTGTTTCTCAGGCAGGGCGATTAACCTAGACACATTTTTGGCTGTCACATCAGCGTAGGGGGTGTTCTTGGTATTTAGGAAGGAGAAGCAGAGTTGCAGCTAAATGTCCTACAGTACACAGGAAACACTGTCAGAAGGAGGAACCAGCTCAAAACGTCATTGGTGCACTGCTGAAACCTGCCCTTGCTACCCAGGAGCCAGACCCCTCAAAGGGGACTCGTCAGTCTATGAGCGACAGCATGGCTCCTCAGGTCAAACAGCAGCTCCTCGGTCGCCCCAGTAGTGAGCCTGGCAGAAAAGAGACTCTATGGTGTACTTGGCTTTGGGATCTGAGATCCGGGTCTGGGTACGGTACCACTCAACATGAAGGTCTGCCCGAGTTAAGCTCTAGCTGTAGTAGACAGAGCAAACAAAGCTCTGTAGCCTTACACTACCACGCCTCTCCCCACATCCCTGTATCTCCTCGTCAGAGCCCGGTGGGGGTTGATGGGGGCCTGTGGCTGCGGTCATGGAAAGGGCAGGGATTCTGGGGGACCAGATGGCTTCATGCCTCCAAACGAGTATCCAGCAAGTGCCTAAAGTGTGTGTAGCATGGCAGCACAGGTGGAAGAGGACTGAGAGTCAACACAGAAGAAATGGGCAGGACAGGAGAAAGAGCTGTCTGCCTACATCTAAAATAAGGTGCTCTGCAAAAATAGCAAGCACTGTGCCCGTGTAAAGAACATGTCAAGTGCTTCTGCAATGAAGCGCTTGACCTTAGTAATGGCAGACTCCCAGCACCTGCCCTGGTTGCAGTAACTGTAGGCGCTTAACCATTAGGACATATGGAAGGGCCTTTTTTACATTCAACATTTCTGCATCACTCAAACTCAGTACACTTGAGCCAGTTTGATGATTTAATTTCGTTAACCCTGAATTTATGGTTAGTGCTGGCCGTGGATTGGGGGAAGGGGAGAAACGGAAGTCCAAAGGAACCATGTAAGCCCTCAGTCCAGCACCTGGTCTGACCCAAGCAGATGCTTTTGAACTGTGGATGGTTGAGGGACGAGGCTGCCTGTGACTGCACAGCCAGGGCCAAGTCAGGCAGTGTCCTACCGCAAGTCCTCTTTTGGAGAACAGCCTCCTGCAGACCCACCCTTGCCACTCTCCCTGGAGCACTGTTTGAAATAAAGTTGACTGGTTAAAAAACAAAGCTAGACAGTCACACAGGTTCCACAGCCCTGTTCTCCATGCAGGGACGGAGGCTAGCAGGTTCATCCCTCAAGCCCAAAGTGAGAACCAGGGAGCTCCAGGCTGACCTCTAGGGCACCCCAAACCTGCCAAGGTCACGTTCTCTGACTGTGAATGTCAATCACTGCACTTTAGAAGACATGGTACAAAACAGATGGTTTGCAAATTCTGCCCCAGAAAGAATTACTTTCCCTCTGCAACCCCATTCACCTGCTTCTCCACCTCCCAGACTGGGCACATGGTGGAGCGGGCACGGAAGGCGGCTTCGGCTCCAGCCACGTGGCTGTCTACTTCCTCTGGGGGCTACTCAGGAGTCCACCGAGTGCTGTGGGCCAATGCCTGTGCTTGAGGCGGGGCGGGGCTGTCACATGCTGTCCATCTGCCAGTTTCTGCTTCTGCAGCAGCCAATCCCAACAATATACTGCATTGTCCTGGGGCTGCCCCAGCAAAGCCTGATGTTCGAGTTCACCGCTGCCGTTGCATCCACAGTGACACCCAGCCACTGGGTTGTGGACAGTGTTTACATCTGGAAGCTTCTCCATGGTGTTGTGTTTGCAACGTGCTACCAGGATAGCCTAGGAATGGGGTGGCCTTAATACCTCCCAAACTTAGGATAATTTTGCAAGCACTCACCTAGCTCTGGGTCTAACAGATTTTTCATAAATTTTTAGATAACTTCATTTTTAATTGACAAATAATAATTATACCCTGATGGTTTTTTGTTGGTAGAGTATCCCATGCTGAATTTATTCACAGTGAAGAATTCCATTAGCTTCGAGCAGGTGACTGTGCCATTTTCCCTGTGGCTGGCACCTGTGCCCATTGCAGGGCATGGGGCAGGCAGAATCTTCGGAAACAGACAGACAGGCTGTTTGAGGGGTCCTCTGCTAGCCCCAAATCCCACCCTCTCCTGAATCCCCATCTCCAGCAGAAGGTGGTCTCCTCTTGGGCCAGGAATGGTGCCCAGCTCGTGCCCAGAGGCCGGCACTGAGTGCTGCTGAGGCCAGGGCCTGCTAACCCAGCCGAATGTCTTCCTGGAGCCACCAGAGTGGGAAGAGACTGCAGCATCCAGGAGCTGAAGACCTCTTGTCCCTGTTTCTCCTAGAGGCCCAAGAGAAGGGCGTCCCTCTGTCTCATCATCAGTGTGTCTGAAGACCTGGAAAGACGGCTCCTGCAGCCCAGGTCACCCCGTGCCCTCGGCCTACCTGGTAAAGAAAGGTATCTCATCATTGACATTCACAATGGTCGCCCGGAGCGCTGTGGAGGCTTCAAGGCCTCCGCTGTCCCTCACTCCCACAATGAGGTGGAAACTGTCAGAGAAACATGCAAAGAAGAGAATCAATTTTGCTGCCTCAGAGCATGAAGTGAAAGAGCACAGTGAGAGGGGTGGGAAGAGTCTGTCTCCTTCCCAGCCACCCCTGCTTATGCTCCTGTGTCCTCAGACCTGCTCTGCCACCCTCCTCCCTGGCCCAACCCCCTCCCCCACATCTTACTGTCCTTCACAGCCACCACTCCCGGGACCACTCTGCTCTTGCCAGCCAAGTGGCACCTCTGCCCCTGGCAGCTCACTGTCCCTGCCAAGTGCCTGTACTACTCTCAAGAGGAAACGTGCTCCGGAGGTGGACATAACCTCCCTCATCCTCATGACTACTGCAGGACCAGGGCTCACCAGCTCACTCACTGCCTACGGTGTCCATCGCAAGCCCAGCCTCTCCTCAGGCCTGGCACCGCTACGTGCACCAGCCCCTTCACAGAGGCGTCTCCCCCAAACACTCCGGGGCTCTGAGCATCCCCCTGACCCCAGGGAGCCCTCTCCCACCTCCCACAGTCCTTCTTGCTACCTGGAGAGGACAGTTTGGGAAAGGAAAGACACCCTCCCAGTGACTGCCCCATGCCCTGTCTCCCCAAGTTCACAGCTCCCGAGGCAGCAAGCCGCTCAGGGTCCCACCACCTGCAGGTGGCCTCAAGTTTTTCCCAGACCCTCAGATAACCAAACTTCAGAGAAAGTCATGGCAAGGCTACCTCTTATGTCCTGCTTCGAAGTCCAATTCTGCCATGGAAAAGAGAGTGCCATTAGCAGACATGCCGAAGCTCTTTGAAGGAGAAACCAGGAAATACTAAAAGACAAGGGCAGAAATAGAATTAAGTCAGCACACCTGTATGCCTTTCCCCAGATGTGTTTGTTCCAATCCCATTTGTATTTTTGGCCCTTGGGACATTTTTGACAAGTGAGGATAAAGCCCAAAAGGCAGCTTGCAGACTGAGAAGCTTCTGGACCTGCCGGCCTGAGTCCTTGGCCCTCCCTGAACACACCCTGAGAAGCTGGTTGGTGGCTCCTGCTTCAGTTGCTGAGTGTCCTCAAGGGCCCTGCCTGGGCCAGCCGTGCTTCTGAGGCCAGACTCCTTATCCCAAACGCTTTCTTCACACTTCTGCTTCCAGCCCACGTGTGGCGTCGAGTCTGCATCTTGGCTTTAACCAACACTGAGAAAACATGCCTGTGTCTGGGTAGGCAACAGAGCTATGCCAGAGAGAGTACGATCTTGTCTGTGCCCTCAAAAGAGCTCACAAGGTAAAGGGGGGTGGGGAGAATATAGATTTAAGTATCACTCACTGCAACACCGGAAGGGACAGAGTGAGCTGACAAGTGTGAACTGAGAGTGAGACGTGGCAGGCACAGCATCCAGGGTGGAGCCAGGTTGCCCGTAGAGCTGTTTTAAAGTTTTGTCCCAAGGATGTCACCCCTGGTGAAGCCCTTCTCATGTCTTTGGGTAGCTGAGAGTCTGTCATTCTTGGCCCCATCCTGTGCCTGGCCCAGCCCTCCCGATGATTCCCTGCCCTGGTGGCTGTGGGTTGATGGACCTGGCTCCAAGTTCTCCTCTTCACCACAAGACTGGGGACAAGTCCCCTCCTTGCCTGTCACTTAGGGCTGACACCATCAGTTGCTCCTCCAAGTTACGGGGGTGATTCAATGAGAAGGCACACTCTAGAATAGGAAGAGCCACAGCCACAGCTGACGCTTACACGTTTAGCTCCATTTATCTTGAAGGCCTTTAAGGTTAGAAGGGTCCATTATTTCCTGCTGGGATGAGGGATAATCTGTCCCAAGGCCTTAGATCTCCAGATCAGATAATCAGTGCAGGTTTTGTAAGCGGAGTCACAGCCCTGAAGTCTAGAATCAAAGAAATACTGGCCAAGGTTTCCGGCCCAGTGATTTGCTATGAGATTACAGCTGACTTCCCAGTACAAGCTCACACAGAAAATAGATTACAGGTCTCCTCTGGGGTCAATACAAGGTTTTGAAACCATTTTTAAAGTTTTACTTTCTGTTTGTTATTTAATAATCTCTTTCTAGTTTTAATGAACATACTTTTTAATGGGAACGGCAGGAAGGTATTAGAAAGACACTAAATAGAAGTCACCTGCAAAATCTCATCACCTTGAGGAAGCAGCTTCTGTTTGTCTCTGCAAATAACAAAATCTTAAGTCGATGTTCTAATCAAAAGGGTAATAGCTTGTTCTTTTCGTTTATATGTTGAGCATTCCTCATACTCTTCAATGTTGTTTTAAAAGCCTAGTTAATGACAGACTGCATTCTACCATGGGAGTTTATCTAAGTCTTTCTTGCTTGTCATTTAGATTTTTCCGCCCCATTTTTAAGAGGAAACACTGGAGCCATGCCAAGGAGCACCCTTCTCCCAAGCCTTCACATTGTCTGAGTCCCCTGGCCTCCCTCCCGCACAGGTGTCAGGTCCCACTCTGCCCCCAGCTGTCCAGTTCCCCATCTCCGGGCAGCTGCTGCCTGGGCCTGCGGTGCCCACACACGGCAGTCTGAGGCCTTTCAGCGAGCCTTCTCCGCAGAGCATCCTTCCGCATCCACAAATCAGAGGCCCAAGCTGGATGTGATGGAGGACAGGGTTTTAGAGACCCGAGGGGGCATTTACAATATGCACTTCGGTCTGGCTGTCTTTCTATGTGTGACTTGAAAAGCTCCGGGAGATGGGTTTCCTATTCTGGTTGGTCCCAAACAGTGTGATTTTGGAGACACACAGACAACAGACAGGCTGTGCCCTGCAAAAGCTCATGGTTAACCTGGGAAACAGACAAGGGCGTGGGAGAGGAGCTCCACAATGGATAAATACGGGGTATGATGGGAATAGAAGGAAGACTCTTAGACTGATCTGGAAGATGAGTCACACATTGAAATAATTAAATTCAGTGATTCTGGAGGCAGACTTCCTGGATTTGAAGCCCGTGAGTTTGTACAAAGAGTAATACCAGCAGTTTATACAAAGAGTAATACCTCAGTAAAATTGGTTGTGTGTTAAAGATGGTAGCTTCCTTCTTCCTGATTTCCCATCTAAGGCAGACCAACATTCTCATCTTAGGAAATCTTAAAACAACAGCAAAAACCATCATGCCAAATTTTTTTCAAAAAATCTGTTTGAATGTATTAATACTAGGCTCGGGTATGAAATCCCCTCCAGTTCAGTCTACAGTCTCAACCACGTAGGAAAAAAAGAAAAGAACAGAAAAAAGTAGCAATAGATAGAAGGGGTATGAAGAACTGTAGAACCAGGGACGTGAGAATTTTCTTCTTAATTTCTGTTAAGAGGCTGATTCCAGGAATCTTTCTTTCTTTTTTTTTTGTATTAGCGCCAGGGTAATTTCTTTTTCCCCTGAACCTTCATGCTTTGTTGGTGGGAATGGCAGTTTAGTACTTAGAAAGGAGATAATATCCACAGACTAAAAATATTGTGTCATGTGGCCATTTGCCAGAGACTCAGAAAGGCTTTCTATAAAATCCGGCATTCTCTCCTCACTTTTAAAGGCTTGTTTAATCAAAGCTGCTCCCTTGATATTCATTCTTGGAAAACAGAAATTAAATAGAATGAAAAGCAACTGCTACCCCGCTCTGCCCAGTGCTGGCTAAGAAAAGTCCTGAGTAATCAGATCAATTCAGTTAACAAACGCCTGTCGCCACGATCTCCGTTTCCCTGCTGGGAATCTGCCTTTCCCTGTGCCAGATTCCCTTCTGCAGCCCCTTCTGGCTGCTGCTCACTGCCGACAGGCAGCTGCCCTGGGGAGCCCACCCTTCTGGCCCCAGTCACTCCCCCTGAGTGTGTTCGCTGCGGGGAGAGGGGAAGGTGAGTGGCAGCCGACCTGGTTTCCTGAAATGTCACCTCCCTTGCCTCCTGCCACTACCGGGTGCTACCCCACTGCAGCAGGAGTCGCAAGCCAAGGATTCAACCCGCACCAGGTTTGTAGCCATCAGTCAGTTGGGGATGTGCAGGGCAAACAAGCAACAAGAATCCAGCCTCCTGAGCCAGTACATCCATAGTGTCAGCATTCTGGGAGGCTGAGGCAGGAGGATGGCAAGTTCGAGCTCAGTCTGAGCAATTAATTTAGTGAGACCCTGTCTCAAAATCAAAAGTAAAGAAAGGCTAGGGATATAGTTCAAAGTGAAGGTCCTGGCCTTAATCCTCAGTACCAGGATAAAAAAAATTCAGCCTCCTCCCATCTCCTAGAGAATGGTGCAGTCAACTCACCAGCCATCCTAGGCCAAGTTTCCAGAGGGAAAGAAGGGTACTCTTGCTTCCCAAGTCCAGGGAGCGCCAAAGACTCTACAAGCCAGTGAGCCCACAGCCTAACCCACCCCACAGGCCCACAGCACTTGGCATAATCCTCTAGCTGGGCCGTGGCCAGTTATGAATAGGATGCTACTTTCCATATGTGTGTGTGTGTGTGTGTGTGTGTGTGTGTGTGTTTAAAATGACTATTTTGTAAGAGCTTTGATTCCTCTCCCTCTCTCTCTCATCTCCTATTCTACCTCCATCTCAGCTCTGAGGTGGCAGGAGGGAAGGAAGCCTTAAGGGAAGAAAAACTACCATTACAAACTACCCACCAAAGGCCATCCCTTACGTGGCCCTTCCTCTGGTTCCTGCCAAGACTGGGTCATTATGAGGATGAGCTCAGGGGTCCTTGAAGGTTTTTAAGGAGAGACGCCAGGCAGACAAATGCAAAATACCAGCATATGTATCATATATATCATTCATGGGTCTGTAACACGATCCCACAGCCACGCATCCTGTCATCCTTTGCTGTACACACCTTGGGCCTGCTGCATGATTCCGGCTCTGCTGACCGCAGGGACCCTGGTCTCCATCTACCTGAGAGGCCTGTCCCCAAGTACACACAACTGGCAGCAGCTGCACATTTCCAGGACAACGTCAGATCCCTTTGCCTTTCCCTTTTGTGAGCATTCTAACTAGAGCCCGAGGAAAACGCCTCTGGCTAGGATTGCTGGGTGTGACTGGGGTGTGTGGGTGTGTGTCTGTTGATCAGCAGAGACGGGGAGGGACATCAGAAGTATCACAGACGCTGGAGATATGGGGTGGAAGGGGTGAGTGGGAGTGGCTGGGCCCGGAAAGCCCCGCTTCCCTCTCTCATCCGGAAATAAGGGGCCACTTAATGGACCTGCGCAGTCCCATCCAGCCAGGACTTCGACAGGCATACAAGGGAAACTGAAAAAATATGATGAAAGTTTGAACAAAGAAAAATCATTTCAGTAAAAGACACATTGCCATTAATCCCACTCAAAATATTCCCCCTCGCTTTGCACACACTTAACCCATCATTCTTGCCACTTTCTGAAGCAGTTCCGGAAGGCGTCTTTTGTGAGTGTCTTTACAAGGTATGATCAAAAACATGGTAATCTGTGTTGTGGATTTAGCTCAAGTGGTAGAGTGCTTGCCTAGCAAGCACAAGGCCCTGAGTTCGATCCCCAGCACTGCAAAAAAAAAAAAAAAAAAAAATGGAGATCCATCCAATTGGGCTGGGGATTTAGCTCAGTGGTTAAAGTGCCTGCCTGGCAAGCACAAGGGCCCAAGTTCGATCCCCAGCACCAAAACAAAAAAAACATGGTAATTGCTTCAGCCAAGTGCTATCCAACAGAAAGGCAAACTCATAAAAACGTTACAATGTGTCTTCATCTACCTTATTCACCAGATCTGGCCCCGTGTGGGTTCTGGGTCTTCCCAAAGTCAAAATGACTATAAAAGGTAAACATTTGAACTGATTCAGGACCAAACCACAACTCGAGAACTCACGAGAAATGACTTGCAGAACTTCTTCAGAAAGTGGCTAGAATGATGGGATAGGTATGTTCAAAGTGAGGGGAGTATTTTGGGGGAGATTAATGGCAATGTGTCTTTTACTGTAATTTTTTTTTAAGTTAAATGTCTGCCATTTTTCCATCACATCTCCTATGTCAATCACTTCAAGGAAGACAGAGAGGTGGGACTGGCCACCCCATCTCAGAGCCAAGATGGAAGTAGACAGAGATTTGCTCTGTTGCCCTGCCAGTCGCCCAGCTAGCAGCAAGGTTACTGCTCTTTTAATTTAGTCCCTTTGTCCCAGGAAGACAAAGCACACTTCATATTATGCAAAAGCCTTCCTTAATGGAGGGGCCAGGAAAGCCCCTTAATGGAGGGACCGGCACTCGATCACTTTGCCTCCAGCTGAGAAAGCGACTAAGGTCCGCAGTCTTTAAGGAGTCTCTGCTGCAAGCAGTGCAAGGGGGCCTCAGAGAGGGGGCAGGAGGCGCTCCTTGAGCCCACTTGGTGGGGACAGGTTGGGGATACCCACAGAGGAGATGCCTGAAACATAACCATTCACATGGAGACCCTCTTTGCATCCCTCCAACTCCTGCTGTGCCCGCATCCCTGGACACATAGACTCTGCCTGTGGAGGGGGACAAATGCTACTTCTCAGCCTGGGCCCCCATACGTGCCCCAGCCTGGTGTTCCTGCGACTCCCTCGCGGCCTGCATGGAAATGGACTGTAAGCGTAAAAGGCATCCTCCATTTTAAGATGACATACACAAAAAAGAATGGGAAATCTCTCATTAATCATTTTTATTTTGATGATGTGTTAGAATGATAATTTGTTGGGTGTATTGAGTTAACTCTATAATGATTGATATCACTTGTTTTCTTGTACTTTTAATGTGGCTGCTAGAACATTTAAAATTACATCTGCAGAACCAGCTTCTGGCTTATGTGGACAGTGTTGATCCAAGATGGAATAGCGTGGGTCCAAAGCATGGATAAGTGCATGCTTTTAAATTTCTTTTAAAAGGAGAGAATAAGCCAGGCATGGTGGTGTACTCCTATAATCCCAGCACTTGGGAGGCTGAGGCAGGAAGATCACCTTGAGTTCAAGGCCAGCCTGAACTACAGAGTGAGACCCTGTCTCAAAAAAAACTAATTAAATAAATAAATGAGGAGAGAAAGAGAGAGAGAGAGAACAAATACCAGTGGTTTCTGAGCTTACTTCTATTTCACATCATCATTGACACCATTTTGCTTTATGGAACTGGATAAGGGTAGTAATGTTTGTTATTTAAAGGTGTTGGGCTTTTAGGATGGGTCCCAGAGGTCTTTGTTGTTGTTGTTGTTTTCCTGTACTGGAGATTGAACCGAGGGCTTGCACTGAGCCTATTTGCCTTCGCTGTTTTATTATTTTGATGCAGGGTCTTGCTAAATTGCCCAGGCTGGCTTCAAAGTTGCAATCTTCCTACCTTGGCTTCGATCTTTAAGATTCATCCCTCATTCTCTGTCTGCTGCTGCCAACAAGGTAACCTGTGGAGCCTACCAGGTAAGATGACAGGTGAGACCCAGCCTTGGTTCCTTCAGGCACATGCTTTCATGCTTTTTAAAGTCTGCTCTTCCTCTTGCTCACAGGGGCTCTGAAGTGTGGCATGGACAGAACCACCCAGAAGTGTGCGCTCTAACTGAGCGCTCTCTTCAGCCATCCAGAACCGCATTCGTGAAAGCAGCTGGGTTTGTTCCTGGGCTGAAACACACTCGGAGACACCCGGACACCTTCCCAAGCTTGTCAACGCAAGTGTCACTGGGGACACTAGCAGCCATGTGGATTCCCAGACTGGGACCCACAGAATCCAAACAAAGGCAGGCTTTGGGGAATCTGGGAGATGGTGTCTTAAAACGGCAGTTCGCAGGCCATACCCGGGCCAGTCGTGTCAGGGGACAGACACCCCTGTGTTCTTAAAGTTCCCTGAAGAGTTACATTTGCAGCCAAGGTTGGGAGCACAGCTCTGTTTGGTACCGAACGAGCCCATCTCCTTTCTACTCTTGCAGAGCAAAGTATGTCATTTAGTGCCCCCGAGGGCCTAGAATAAAACATCTAAGGACAAAGGTCATCATGTGTTACATCCCAAGCTGTTACTACTTTTTCTGGGCAGAGAAAGGAGCCTTCCAGACTGCACTTGCTGCTCCCTCAAGCTGGCTGTGGCTGGCCGTGCGGGTGTCCAACGCTCCGTGAACGTTTTCTGCCGCAGCTCTGCAGCCCTCCCCACCCGCCTCCTCTCAGGCCCTGCGGACAGCGCTGTGGGCTTGAAGTGAGAAAGGCCCACTGGACCTGTCCTTTCCCCTACAAGGGGATCCGCCAGCCTGTGAGGTGTTTCTGAAGGGACCAGGACCTTATGAACCTGCATAATTTGAAGATACATTAAAAAGGGAGACTTGAAAATAAATTTTTGTCTTCACAACTAAGACTCTTGGGCCCCCGTCTCATCTTGTAAGAAGCTTTTCAGCAATTGTTATATCACATGGAGCCACACTTAAAGTACACATGTGTTGGGGCTCAGAACACAGTAGCCCAAATTCACCATCTTGGTAAGTGAGGGACCCCCAGAAGCATGAAGGTCCCTCTGACATTCTCTCTCCTGAAGCAAGGTCTGAAAGGTGTTCCCTGACCTCCCTAAAGCAGGTAGTAGGAACCTCCTTCCACAAGGACCTTGCCTGCTACCCAGAGGCCTCGGAGGCTCTGAACACACAGTCCGTACAGGACCCTGGTTTCCTCCCATCGGGTCAGAGTCCTTCCTGCCCAGCTCACATTCTCAGGACTCCGTACTTCCTGGAAGCCCAGCATGCAGAGGCACAGTTCCCCTGGCTCTTGCATCTCCCTTTCTGAAGATTCCTGCATCCCCTAAAACTCCAGTTATGTATGTTTACTGTGCTTTCCTTTTGTGTCTGTCCAGTGTTGCATGGGTGTTGGCCAAGACCCTTGCAATGGCGAGGAACTTTGCTGCACGTGAATGTCTCCTTTCCAGGCTGCACACCACTGAGACGAGTACCTTACCCAGCTTAGCACCCAACAGTACACCTGCTATGCAGTGCGTTCATGTAAATGTGAAATGAACCAGTCAGTAATGCAGTACTACGCTGACCCGATTTCCATCCAGAATCCTCTGGATTTCCTCTGTCACTACCAAGCAGCAGTGGCCACAGGACACAGCTCTGGCCAGTGAGAAGTAGCAGCAGCCCTCTGAGTAGGGCTTCAAGGAGACATTGTCTTCCTGCTAGAAAAAGAGCAGGGAGCAGACCAGGCTGGTCCACCCCTCTTCATCCTGTACCCCATCCCACTTCCTTCTTTGTTTTTCCTGCAGGGAATTCAGAGGCAAGGCCCAGAAATGCAGCAGCTATTGCAATCACGAGGTGAGGAAAAAGAAGAGAAAACAGGTGCACATGCTCTAGATGGAGGAGTAGAAATACAGTGTCCAACTCCGGATGGCAGCAGCTGCACCACCCAGATCGCCTGCTTGACTCTAGACTTCTTGTATGGAAGACAAAAATCCCACATCTACCACTGTGATTAAGTTTTCTTTTATGTGCAGATAAACATATCCCTAGGAAAAAACTAGCATGTTATTAGTGAGGATCCACGAAAAGCAGCTGCTGATGCAGAGTGGGAATCCATTGAGTATTTGCATCTGCTTATCCCTGCACCAACCTTGGATGAATGAATAAACAAACAAATGAAGAAAAATAGATTATCCCCTAACTTTAAGATGTGTCTCAGACTCGTGGACCACCAACATCAGTCCTGGAGTCCATTCCCAAGAGTTCCTTCCTCCGTTAAACAAATGGTCCCCTCGAGGCTGTGGGTCACTCAGCAAAGGCAGAAACAGCTTCTGGTGTCACCAGCTCCCCTAGTGCCATATTTCCTGCACTTTTCTCCTCAGGCAGGAGTGCTGGCTGCTCTGAGGTTAGCCTGGTAGAATTCACTTTGGTTTTCTCTCCCCAGCCTGGGCTGGCGGCCTGGGCTCAGGGCACCCCAGCGGGTAGAGCTCAGAGCTGGGCATCTGGGCCCAGAACCAGCTTCGAGGCTGCATTCAAGGGTTCCTGCTTACAAGCTCCATGGAGGACACTGATTCATAAAAGAGAGTCAGACATCTGCTGTCTCAGACTGAACCAGACCCAGACTCCTGTTCGACACTCAAGAATTCCTGGGACCCTTAACATATGCTTTTAACAACTTGGCTCCAAGCAGCTTGGTCTCATCTCTTGAAAAAGATACGTGAGTGCTCAGATTTGGGTGTACATTTTATGCCTACTTTTAAAATGGTATAAGTCGGAATCAGGTGTGGTGGCATACAGCAGTAAACCCAGTACTAGGGAGGCAGAGGCAGGAGGATCACTGTGAGTTTGAGGCCAGCCTGAACTGCACAGTAAGACCCTGTCTCAAAGATCCAAAACAATAATAAAATAAGTGAATTCGTATCAGCTTAGATTTCACAAATATGGAGCACTTGAGATACACCTGGCACTGTGCTATGTCATCTAAACCACACACCCTTCTGCTGTAGTCGGTGCCCTGTTTTCCCAGCAAGCTGTGAAGAAACCAAGGGTCGGGAGGTTCGGAACTTGTCTGAGGCCACCCAGAGCCAGGAGTTCAGGCTGAGGTGCTTGCCTCCAGGACCCCTCCAGTTCCAACCACCCCTGTGGCTTTGCAAGCAGGCAGCACAGTTCCCTCACTGCCACTGGCCACGCCCACAATACAAGGCTGGGGACACTTACACTGAGTGGGGCCCGTCGTCTCGTATCTTCTGGATCAAAGGCCTCCACCTGGTAGATGAATCCTAGGTCCGCTCTTTCTGCTATAAAGAGGTCTAAACCTGTACCATGACCAAAGCAGTAAAAGAAGTACTTTAGTAGACGAAGCAAACCCAGAACTCCAATACAAGGGCTCCTGTGTACACCAAAGGGAACCAGCCATGTTGGTGGGACAGGACAGAGGTCAGCCAGGTCAAGGCCACAAGAAACAGCAGTAGCCACTGAGTGTGAATCAACCCACTTATGGGAATTAATAAAACACCACGGTGTTGAGCCTTCATTTAGTTCCTCTGTGGAGCGGTGACTTGGTACTGATGTTTGAGGGAAAAGAGAGAGATAATGAAGCGGGGTGCGCTGATGCACACCTGTAATCCCAGCACCCTGGGTGGCTGAGGCAGGAGGATCTTAAGTTTCCCAAGCTCAGCCTGGGAAATTTAGTGACTCAGGGAGAACTTGTGTTAAAATATAAAAACTGAAAAAGGGCTGGGGATATATCTCAGTGCGAAGGCCCCAGGTCCAGGAGAGAGAGAGAGAGTCCAGAAAAGCGAGTGTCACGAGTTGTGCTGCAATTTTAAATAGAATGGCTATGGCAGCCCACTAGGTGACCATGTGAGTGTCAGGATTCTTGAAGAAATTGGGGACAGTCCTGGGGATACAGAGGAGAAGGTGAGGACAGGTGAGGGAGGATGGGGGACAGGAGAGTGAGGAGCAGGGACAGAGAAGGCAGAGAGGAGGAAGGGGAAGAGCAGGGCAGGCAGCAAAGGTGACAATGCTGAAGGTGGGCAGCCAGGCCCTCAGTGATCACCAGAAGGCCAGGCGGAGGGCAGGGCAGAGGGAGTGAGGGAAGGAGGGGGGCTGGCCAGATTGGACGGGGCCTCGGGGCTGGTTCTCCTCACTTTCCAATGCGATGGGGAATTCTCATAGGGTTTTAAGCAGTGAAACATCAGACCTAACTGATGCTTTCACAGGACCTGCCTGGCTGCTGTCTGCAGCATACAGTGTAAGGTGAAAGGGCCGAAGCCAGGGACTGTGGCAGGTCCAGGAGAGACACGACACCCAGGTGGCTTGCACATGGTGCTGCGGGTGCTAGGGAGGAACCAGATTCCAGAAGTGTCTAGAAACCGGCAAGCATTCCTGGTGGATTCAATGCTGGCGGGAAAGAGAGGAGTCAGGGGGCGACTTAAGGAGATGGCCCAAACACCAAAAGGATGGGAAAGACATGCGGGAAGGCGACTGGCGCGGGGTGGAAGCGGCACAGGAGTGGGAAGCGGCACAGGAGTGGGAAGCCCCCTGACGCCCAGGCAGAGGGGAGCATTCAGGGAGAAGCTGGGCTGGGACAGTTGTCTGGGGTTGGCAGCATACGGGTGGTGTGCAGAGCCAGGAGCAAGGGGACCTCCCATGTGACGTCCCCTGGGCACCAGGAACTTCTACCATACCTCTCCTGTCCACCAGGGAAAGAGCAAGTCAACCAATGGCTGAGGACACAGTGACCAGCTGGGGGTGGCTCAGCCCAGGCTCCTCCAGAATGAGCCACTGAAGCCCTGAGCCTCAGTTTCCTCCCTGGGCCGGGAGGGGCCGAGAGGATACGGCGGCTGTGCAAACCGCTGGACGTCACTATCAAGCGTGCGGAGTCAGAGGACATTTCATTTATTCCCGCTCATTAAGCAGCTGTGTTTCCCAAGGAAACAGCTGCATGTGCGCTTGCTCCCCTGTTCTTCTCCGTCCCGGGGTCCTCCCCGATGCCACCGTCTGTGCTGCTCTGCACAGCGCGGCATGCCTTACCTTCCGCCAAGTTGCCTTGAAACTCTGGTGGCTCGTTCACGTCTGTCACCTGAACGGTCAGGACCTGCAGGTCGGTGACCCCAACCTCATCTTTAACATAAATCTGCAAATCGAATATGTTCGGTCCTGTTTCAAAATCCAGTTCTTGCTTCCCGAAGGTGACAACCTAAAGCGACATGCAAAATTCTCGGTAACCACGTGAGAGAAGATGTGCTTTGTAGGCTCGCGCTTGCAGAAGGGATTGCTCCGAGGAAGGACGCAGCTGCTTCCTGGAGGTCATTTGTCACTCGCTGTCAGAGGACCCCATTGTTTTGCCTTGGTGCTTCCAACATTAGCCCCGTGACACGTCCCGAAATGGACTCCTCTTGTGTGACGCTGCTTTTCATGGAAAGAAAAATATTCAGAAGACATCCTGTCGCAACTAACTAGAGATGGAAGCCTGAGTACTAACATTCCTGCTGCGGTTTGGGGGTGGCCCTAGGCAATCCCTCAGCTCCCCCAAATACGGTTGGGTTTTCCTGCCATTAAAGGGTGTACACGTCCCTGGATTGCTGCTAACTTATAACTTGACTCATCCCTCTAATTTTCCTAAGGCCACATCCAAGAATAAATAAGTGAAAAGGACACATCTGCATGAACAAGAAATATTTAAACAACAGAGTGCTCGTTTTTTGTGCCTTCCACACATTCTTTCCATTGTCAGGAACTTTGGTCCCTGCTTTCCGAACAGGAAGGCTGAGGCCAGAGAGCATGAGGGACCCCAAGATCCCGGTCGGGGGGTCCTGCCAAGGTCAACCAGAGCCAGCCTGGGACCTCACATTTACGGCCACGTCCGGCCACCAGCCGAGCCCTTGGGGACATGGCTACAGTCTGAAAGTCTCCTCAAAAGCTCACGTTGACATTTAATTGCCACTGCACTATTGGGAGTGTGGCATGGAGGGTGATGGGGTCTCAGGACTCCTCTGTCAAGAGCAGGTTTATGCCCTTATCGGGAGAATGGCTACCAGGGCTCTTCTTGTTCTCGCCTTCTTGCTGTCTTGAGTACTGTCTCGCCACGTGATTGCTTTCGCCATCTTATGCCACAGCAAGGAGGCCCTCGCCGCCTGATGCCAGCACCTCAATGTGGGATTTCCAGCCTCCACAGTGATGAGAAATAGATTCCAGCCTTTGCGAGGTGTTCTGTGGCAGCAGTGGAAACCAGGTTAAGGCAGACATCAAGGAGTAAGTTTCCTAGCTGTCTTTGATACGTTCTATCAGAGCTCTGAGTCACCGATCCGCCTGCAGTGGGTGGCAAGACCTTCAGAGCCCTGAGGGGGCTGGTGCTTGGCTCCCACCCCATTCCACCATGGGACTACTGAGTGTCTTGGGAAAGTTCCTCCACCTTCCTCTGGCTTCGTGTCCATCTCAGTACAATAAGGGGAATAAGTCTTGCTAGTTAAACAGCTGAAGCTTACACAAGGTTTTATAACACAGAGCTGGGTTTGGGAGCTATGGGAGAGAGGGACGAGAAGGGTTTGCTGTGAGATGTGCATAGTCAGAGCAGGCTGCGTGGAAGCAGTGGCGGGTACTGCGTTTGACTCTGCAAGATCTAGACGGGTTAAGAGAAGGGAAAGCAGCCGTGGTTGTGAGGGAGAGCACACAGGGGAGGGAGAGTGAGAAAAGGAGGCTTGAGAGAGAACAGAGGGGTCTACGTGAGCTTAGACAACTATCAGCCCAGTAACTGCTTATGAGGAGATCACACGCTTGATACAGGGGAGACAGCATGATCCAGTAATCCCAAGTCCAGACTCCTGAGCCAGACGGACTGACTTCAAGTCTCAGCCTTCCCATTACACAAATGTTCTGTGCCTCAGTCTCCTCATTTGTAAAATGGGGGTTAAAAATAACACCTACTTTTTATAGGGTTGTTCTGAGGATTGGACAAGCTAATCCTCAAGAATCCACAATCTGGCACTGAGCAAATGCTTTGCAAATGCTAACTTTTATCATAATTAGTCACCAAAACCTGTTCAAAGAATGCATGTCCCCAGTGCAGGCCCCCTCTAGAGATGGTCCGCTCTGGTCCCTGATTTCTGCCCGAATTTCCCACTAATCCTGGTGCTCTCCTTTGAACCCCAAGCTTGGATAGATTCTTTCCCTAAATGTTATCTATTGCCAGTCCCTTCTCCTTGAGGACCAACTCTACTCCCAAGAGGAGGCGAATTGTCCAGCCTGAACAAAAAGGACCTAAAAATGCTATATCTTGGACCAAAGAAATTATCATGCTACCGACACAAATGGAAAAATTGGTTTTGTTGTTCTCAGCAGCCTTCGTTAAATATTTATGTGACAGCCTCTTGCAAAGCCACTTTATGAAGAATTTCATTTAATTATCACAACCACCACAGGCTGGTAAAACTCCCCCCACCCATTTCACAAAGAATTTCGGTGCAAGACAGTAAGCTCGGCTTTAGGCCTGTTAAGTGTGGAGTCACCCTGGGTGAGGCTGAGCAAAGTTATAGTCCACAGTGCTCAAAACAATCAATGGGAGGAAGATGGGAGTCGGGCTCCCAGCTGGGAGAGGAAAGGGACGGGCGCCGGCCTCCGCAGGACCTTGGAGAGCTCCTGCCTTCGCCGCCGCGGGTTGTCTCGCTCCCTGGCTTCTTGGAGCTGTCCTTCGCGGTGCCGCCCGGGACTGGCCGCTTGCGGCTGAATGACGTCTCTGGCCAGCACAGAGTCGGGGCTACAAACAAGGACCCTGGGGGTCAGCTTGCCTGGCCGAGAATCTCAGCTCTGTCACCTTATACGCCTGTGAATTTGAGCACATTCTTGATCTCTCTATAGCCAGATTTCCCCATTTCTACCATGTGAATAAAACAGCAAGCTACTCCATAGCATTGTTGTGAAGATTAAAGGAATGAAGTCACAAAACAGTCACAGGAATTCCTGGCATATGGTGAATGTTCCATCAGCGTGCCCTGCTGTCCTCTTCATTACTCCTCCTCGCCTCCCCTAGCCCAGGAGTCTCGGCATTGTGTCCCAAAGCGCTCCGGCAGATTCAGAGATGGAGTCTCAAGGCCCAAGGAGGAGCCAGGTTCTGCCCTGAGATGACGTTGCCATGTTCCGGGGGCAGCAGGTGGGGCTCTTGGGGACGGTTTGGGTGAATAGAGTTTTCTTGGAAGGGACAGCTGATGATGTGGGAAAAGGCCACCAATTCTTCAGAACAGTGTCAGGACTTGTGAGCCTGTGGCCATCCTCATATTAATGCCAGCCCTGGGCAGCTGCAGGCCACAGTGCCAGGAGGGCACAGGACTGGGGAGATACACCAAATGTTTGAGCCGAGTTTAGTTGAGGGGCTAAGAAGTCTGCCATTTCAAGAGGTTAGGAACAGGGTGGAATTCTTCCTGGATTAACAGTTCTGCTTCAGTCATATGAGGTGTAATCTAAACATATAGTGGATGTTTAAATTGAAAAAATTATCCCACAATGCCATTAGTCCCCCTCCAAATCCTGCCCCTCACTTCAAATACATTTATCTCATCATTCTTGCCACTTTCTGAAGCAGTACGAAAAGTCCTCTTTTGTGAGTGTTGTTAGTTGCACTGTGGCTGCCTCAATGTCCTAAATAGATTCAAACTTTTACCTTCCGTTGTCATTTTGACTTTGGAAGAGCCAGAAGTTGCTCGGTGCCAGACCCAGTGAGTAAGGTGGATGAGGACACACCAGGGTGTTTTTACAAGCCTGCCTTTCCATTGTGTGGCACTCAGTGGTGGCATCAGTATATTTTTGATCACACCTCCTAAAGACACTCACAAAAAAGGACTTCTAGAACTGCTTCCAAAAGTGGCAGGAATGATGGCATAAGTGTGTTTGAAGTGAGGGAAGAGTATTTTGAGGGAGATGAATGGCAAGGTGTCTTTTAGTGTAATAAATTTTTTAAATTTAATATTCACCATATATTTGTACTACAAGTGGGAAGAGCAGGTCCTGTGAAGGATTTGGGAATCACCAAAATGGCAATCCATATGCATGAAAATGGAGGAGAAGGAGCCCAGGACTGGGGACCAGAAGATCTGGGTTAAGTTCTTATTTCACCATTTATGGCTATGTGACCCTGAACAAATCATGTAACCTTGTTATCTCTGGGTTAGCATATACCCAAGGTAAGAATTTAAAAATTTAAACACTGGTAATATTTGTGTTCACTATAACAGTCAAGAGGTCCATGAATGGGCTTTGGACTCTCCGTGTGAATGTAAAGGAGCAGAATTATCGTCATCAAAGGCAGAAGGCCACAGAGGCCAAGAATGAGAACTTTCCAGTGAAAACAACCAAACATCTGTCAAGTGATGAATGGATACACAAAATATGGCATATACTCATATAATGGAATATTACTCAGCCATTAAAAAGGAGATGAGTACTGATACATGTCATAATATTGTTGACTGTTGAAGCTTTATGCTAAGGGAAATAAGCCAGTCATTGAAGACCACATACTATATGACTCCATTCACATAAACAGTCCGGAATAGGAAAATCCATAAAGACAGAAAGTAGATTAGTGGTCACCAGGGACTCAGAGGATAGGAGAATAAGGAGTGACTGTTAATGAAGACAAGATTTCATGTTGGGGTAACGAAAATTTATTACATTGCAATGATGGTTATATAATTCTGTAAATATACTATAAAAAATCCCACTGAATTCTCTAAATGGATGGATAATATGCTATGTAAATTACAATGGTACCTTGGTTCATGAACTTAATTCTTTCCATGATTCCGGTCCCAAACTGGATTGGACAAGAACCAAATCAAATTTTCCCATAAGGTCAACACTGAACCTAACTGTTGAATTTGATTCGGTTACCAACCAACTTGGTTTGTGACCGGTATCAAGGAGAGAATTAAATTCGTGAACCAAGGCACCAGTGTATATCTCAATAAAGCTGCTTAAAATAATAAGAGTTCTGGAGCCGTACTGCCTGGTTTCCAATCTCAGCTCAGCCACCCCCTGCTGTGCAACCTGGGGCGAATTTCTTAAACGCTCTGTGCTTCCTTGTCCTGATCCGTGAAAGGGGTAATAGTACAGATCCAGTCAGGAGGACTACAGAGCAAACACGTCTAAGGCACTTTTAACAGTGTCTGGCATATATGATGCTGCTCTGTAAGTGTGAGTAACTGGCAAGACTGATAGAAACACACAGCCAGGCGTTAAAGGAGCATGTAGACAGGGTGAGTCACTGGACCAGCACCTGGAGCCCAGGAATGTAAACCAGATGCTGAAGTGAAGACTGAGGGGATGCGTGTCCTTGCACCTCAGAGGGCCCAGCCCTGGAGTGACCAGAACCCCAGGAATGTGGGCACTGGGGTTCTGGCCCTGGGCCAGGTCTGCACACTTCCGAATGGCTCTGCAAGTGACTCTGATCGGAAACTGGGTTCAGGAACATCTAGCGTGTACCCCCAGGAGCAGCTGGGTCCCACAGCACCCTGAGAACCAACGGCTAGGCTGAAGACAATTGCAAGAGGTTGCTAGGCCAGTTGAGGAAGGGGAGAGGAAGGGGTGAGACACCAAATCATGGTGACACCTGGACCCTAGAGACACCCTTGGAAAACCACTGTAGTCACCTGTAAAAAACAAGCAACAAGCAAGCTGGTCCCACCTATAGGGAAGTGACAGCTTTGAGAAAGACCCAGCGGACACAACAGAAAGCATGGGTCTGGAATTGAGGTTTTGGGTCTGAGTTATCCAAGAGGAAACATTCACGCAGTAGAGATGGACACTTACACTTATATTTTATTAATGAGTGCTGTAAGCCTAAGCTTAGATTTCCTTCTAAAAAAACTTACAGACTCACAGAAAGGCAGAATCAGTAGACACAAGTTCATAGGGCCCTGGCTTTTAAGGAGATCAATGCCCACACTATCCCACCCAAAGAATTTGATTAACATAAGCACACCTAACTCTTGATATCATGTCTGGGCTGCTAGCAATAAGGAACAGGTTTTCCATTGGTACAAACTGAGCATAATGTTCACAGGGACTGTATTAAGTGGAGACAGAAGGTCTGAACTTTCAACTCTAACATCGCATGGTTTGTCTTATGTATAAAACCCCAAAATACAGATGAAGAGCATGATAAAAAGTACACAACAGGAAGTAAGGTGTTATCATTTATATCTAGATGCTCCCAAACCCAAATTCTCATGTACCCAAAGGTGGGGCTTTCGGAAAGTGCCTGGATAGTGGAGACATGATACTCATCCATGCATTAGTCACCTGATGAGTTTATAGCTGAATGAGATTTGGGAGGTGGGGCCTGGCTGGAGGAGGTGGGGTACTGGGGATGCGGCCTGGAAGGGTGCATCTCTCTTCCTGCTCCCTTTCTCTCTCTCAATCTCTCTCTCTCCACTCCACCCCCCATCTCTCTCCTTCCTGCCTCCTACGCCATGAGCTGTTTCTCCTCTGCCATGCTGCCCTGCCTTGGGGCCACTGAACAATGAACTGAAACCTCTAAAATCTGTGAGCCAAAATAGACCTCTCCTCCTTCAATTTGCTGGTGTTGAGTATTGTATCTCAGTGATGAGGAAAGTGACTAAAATGTAGGGAGATCTTTTTCAAACAGGAAGGGGAGTGAGAGAGGGTAGGGATGGGAGGGGTGGAGGACAAGGAAAGACTTAAGATGTGCTATGTCCATGTACCAACTCACCACCATAAATGTACTGCAACCATGTACTAATAAAAATATTAAAAAATAAAGTCTGCAGGAGGATCTAACACAGGGTCTCTGACTGGGATGATCCTGGGGAGGGGAGATTGACCCCCAGGCACCTTATCCGCAGGAGACACCTTCCACGGCGAGTGCTTACCTCAAAGTCAGTGTCTGACAGCCTGTTCACCCTGAAGGCTTCAATCAGGGGACTTGAGTTGATTATCAGGGGAAATCCTGGGACCACAGGAGACAGCGATGCTGACAGAGTCACAGAAAACTTGTGCACCGAAGTCCCGGGGGGAGAGTTCTCTGCCACGTTGCTGGTGGCAGGTAAGTGGACGAAATGTAGTGCTTCTCCTCCTGTGGATTTAAAAAGCACGCAAAACGACATGAACACAAGACTCAACAGCTTGGTCTGTGGTTTCAGTGCATAACAACAATGAGACCTGCTCGCTCCCCGAGAACAAATGCTCTTGCCAAGTGCCGGAAACGGATGTGTGAGATCTTCTGGGAGCCAGGGAAACCATAAAATCTGTTCCTGTCTCTGAGCAAACAAAGCTGCCGCTTTTCTCCTGTCCCCCCGCTTCCTTTCTCCTTCTCCTAGCCTTTGTGAAGAGCCTGGTAAGAGACATGCGAAAACCTCGAGAGATGGACAGCCCTTGAAGGCCCTGGTCGGGTAATGAAACCTCTCTCCTGAGATGGCCCAGTCGTTTCTAAGCGTGTTTTTTCCTTCTCTGCAGCAGTGTTGATTCATGAGGCCAGCTGAGAATTGAGAGTGCGTAAGTGGAGAACTCCAAAATCATGGGGGATCTCCCTGCATCCATTAGCAATCTTGAGGATGATTATTTGTTATGGTAGGAGGCTGCATTGTTGGGTATTGTGGAGATACAGGGCCAATCTGTACTTCTCGGGTGATTGGTTAACTCCTGTTTCACAGAGAAAATGACAGACAGGGAGGGCATATGAATTGTCTTGGGCCGCATTACACACAGAGAATTTTACAATTTAAGAGAAAGCGTGTTTCTTCCAGAAATCCCTTGGGACCACTCTGAGGTCTCCCGATACTCTATAAGACTTGGCCAGTTTCACAAGGCTGGTTACAACTGTGGGCTGAATAGTGTGCCCCAAAGATCCGTGTCCATCCAGAACCTCAGACTGGTTGGCTGAGTGGATTCGGGTGGGCCCTATGTCTGGCGACCAGCGCCCCTATGAGAAGGCAGGACACAGAGACCTGTGCAGCCAGAAGGCCAGGAAGGAGTGAGGCCAAGACTGGAATGATGGAGCCCCAACAGCTTCCACCAGCAGCTCTGAGGGAGACCCCAACATATCTTCCCCCAGAACTTCTGGAAGCAATCCGTCCTGCCGACATCTTGATTTTAGACTTCTGGTGTCCTGAAGTGCATGAGAGAATAAACTGATGATGTTGCTCTAACCCCCCTGGTTTGTGGGAATTTGTCACAGGAGCCCTAGGAAATGAACAAAATCGCCAATAATTGTGTAATGCAAAATCCTTGATTTCATTTGCACGTCAAAACACTCCGCCTTGTTAAGTACTAATGTCATCATTTTACAGACAAGAAAACTGAGCCAAACGACACAGAACAAATAAAAAATAACAAAGCCAAGATATACGTTGAGGTCCTATGGCCAGCTCCCCAATCTTGGCCTCCTTCACCTTGTGGGGCCAAAAACCCCTGACTGCTTGGAGGCGCACTGGTGAGGAGGAGAATAGAACGATCTGTTCTACTGTAACATTTCCAGAAATGAACAAGCCGCGGAAAAAAGTTAGTTCATAAGAGGACTTTTTTTTACTGCGGGGGGCACAGAGGAATAAATTGAAATGGGAAAATGGAAATATAAGCACATCTGTTGGTACAAGTTTTTAGTTTACAGACTAAAATGCACAATGCTTATGTTGTTTTGCTCACAGAATTACTGAGTTTTATGGACAAAGACTGTAAGACACCCAAAGGACTGAGGTTTAGCATGATGTGAAGATGAATGAATTTTTTTTAATCTATTAAAATTGACTTTATAGTATTGCATTTTTTGCAGTAAAAACCAGGAGTAAACATGCATGCCTGGAGTATTTAGAGGCAAAATGTTTCCAGAAAAGTTTTTCAACATGAGTAAAACAATCAATTGCTCTGGTTGGTCACATATTTAATGCTTAATTTTCTCACCGTCTCTTTTCTTGCAAGCAAAACTCACCAGCTGCTCATGACAGTGTTTCCTCCGTGGACAAGGACAGTCACAGCAAAACAAAAGGTTGACAGCTTGTCCTGTACGACCCCCTCCTTCTCACCCCACTCTTCGCTTGCACCGCCATCCTCTGCAGTGACTTATGCCCCTCCAGTCAAGGCACAGAGATATAATTTGCTACATCTTCCCCAAAGAATAACTGGGGTCAGGTGGTACTGGTCCTGATGGATGGACAGACACAAGTAAGGAGGCGCTCCCCAGGCAGTATGACCGCTGCTCCCCTGCCTGATGACATCTGTTATGGTCTGTGTCTAGATGTCCCCCCAAACCCCCATGCGGTCATAGGTGACAAGATCTAGAGTGTGTGATGCTGGGGTTGATTCACAGTGCAATGCTAGGATTGAGGGCACTAGGATTAAGGGTGTGAGTGCTACCTACCCTTAGGTAGCACTGTTTCTCCTCTGTGATGCCACCCTGCCTCAGAGCCAGCCAACTACGAACTGAAACCTCTACAAACTGTGAGCTAAATAAACCTTTCCTTCTTTAACTTTGGGTGTCGGGTATTTTGTCTCAGCAACGAGAGGAAAGTAACTAAGACAACATCCCTCCCAGCGCACTCCTGTGGTGTACATATTGCCGCCACCACATCATGCACGGGAGACCACACGCTTGGTAAGTGGCTGTGGTGGACCTTGGCGTGCCGCACCCAGACCTTGGTCATAAGGGACGCCGCATCCCCACCCCGGACAGCTGATTGCTCCGTGCCTGTATGGACAGACCATGTACATGTGATGCTCTGTAGTTATGCTGTGGCCTGGAGACACTGGGGCAACATGGCTCTGGGAATGGTAAGAGGCTGGACTTTCAACCCAGGGACCAAATCTGGGTTATGTGGTCCATGAGAGGCTGGTTTTGGAACAACTCGAAGAGTGCACTTGGATACAAGCTTGATGGGGCTCAGGTTTGGGACGCTTGCTGTGCTCCCTCAGGGTTTCCACAGCCTCACCCCAAGGGGCACATTTCTGTGGCCACCAGCCTGAGGGTACCTCCTCTGGGAAGCTGAGGAGGCTAGAGAAGCCGCGCTCCTGAATACTGCCTGCCGCCAGCCCCTCATGTGCTTTGCTGGGACAGCGTCCATTGGTTTGTTTTGTTGCACTGATGTCTTTAATGTTCCTGGGTCTGAGAAACTAATTCTGTGGAAGAATCAGCATTTCCACCCAAGGCATCTGACTCCAAGGACAGTGCCAGGCTATCTCCGTACAGGTGCAGTGCTTTTCATAGTCCTCCTCAATTGGCCATATTTTGAATGGCAGTGAGGGAAACATTTCGGAGGGAGAAATGAATAGGTCCAGCGCCCTCAAGAACTGTGTACTGGGAACTGTCTACTCTGCATATGGTAAAGCCAGGCTGTCCTTGCATACACCCTTTCTGCTGATGATGTTCTACTCTTCCGTAGCCTCCTTTCCCAAGGCAAAGTCATGTGCCAAGATCACGGCACTGAATCCAAACACTTTAAGGCAGACACTCTGGGGATACCGTTCAGAAAGCTAGTCCTGCCAGTTCCTCTGGTTCCCTTGCTATTAAAACAGTAGAAGAGAAGTAGTCATAGCAATAATAAAAAGAGACCAGGTTCCACATGCTAAAAATAGAGCAACTAATATGATACAATTACAGAATCCCCAACCCATTCACTGTACGGAGAAGTTTGCTTGATGTGCCCAGGCGCCCAGCGGGGCAGTGGTGGAGGGCGAGTGGGGGCTGGGCCAGCTCTCCCCAAGACACTGCTCTCTCCTCCCCAGGCTGGCCTTCCAGAGCCTTCCTTTTGTGGTCCCAGTGCCAGACAGCAAGTAATAGGCTCTAATAGAATTTGACTTACAAGTGCATCTTAATTAAGAGTTAAATTAGAATTGCCCGAAGCTTACACTTTGAAAAAGAAAAGGCACGCAAAAGATTTATTAGTCACTGCCCCCGCTGCAGCATCTCATGTGTGGTTAAGGTCTGGATGCACCACGTGCTCACTTTTCCCCTTGAATTACCGCCTTCCCAGAAAGGAATGGCAGCACCTCCTCCTAGGAGCCTCGTTGAGACCATGAAGCCTCCCCAGCCTCCGTTACAGGGGACAATGCTGACTGCTCTAGGCCCTTGACCCAGAGAGTGGCAATGTGCGTCCAGGATGTGGGTGACATCATCTTCTCCTGAGGATGCAGCTACTTGACCTTACATCTCTGCTTTCAGCACACAGAGTAGCGCTGGTGCAAGGTGCCACTCAATCAATACTGCTTCATTCTCTCTAGAAACCAGCAAATGGCAGGGAAAGAGAAGAGAGCGCTGGGGGAAGGGCAGGGGTTCAGAACCAGAGCCCCTGCTTCAGCTGCAGCTTTGCCACTGCTTGGCTGTGTGACTGTGGCTCCATCCAGGCCTTTCCTGGGCTCCTTTGTCAGATGTCTCTTGGGATTGCAGAGCCACACAGAGAAGGGGTGTTAAACAAGGTTCTACTGCTAATGAAAATTCACCTGCAGATACACAGTTTTATTGCAGAAAAAAGATACAGTATGGCAAGAACATGAAAATAAGGCTATTCATTCATCACAACCCAAGGTTGCCTCGTAGCAAGAGATGGGGAGGTGCCCTGGCTGGCTCCTGTTGCTCCCTTCCTCTAAGGGTCACAGCAGGATGCCCTTTCTCAGATCGGGAACCAGCAGCGAATGCACAAATATTCCTTGTCCACTTTGCAATAGCAGAACACCTCAGTGTGGGTAATCTCTAACGGTAGAGAGTTATTTGGAAGCCATGGAGGGATCACGTCCGCCTGCTGCACCACGCCATGGCAGAAGGAACTCGCTTTGAAAACCAGCTCACCCTCCTGATAACAAACTCACCCCCAATGGTACCAGCAGAACCCTCATCACCTAATCACCTCTTAAAGTCCCACCTCACTCAGCCCTCGTGCAGTGGGGACGAAGTTTCCAAGTCCTGACCTTTGGGAGATACAGTGAAATCATAGCAATTACCCCGGAGCCATGGAGCCCCAACTGGAGACTCTGCTGGAATTTTTTCCCTTTTGCTACATAACCAGACTCAACAGCATACCCTCTGAGGTCCTCACTAAAACCAAAGCAAATCATCAGTCTCACTGTTACCAATAATATAATGCTTCCAAGCTGGTGCAAACCATGTAGAAACTCCTAGGACCCACAGAGACAGAACAGTGCTACTAACTGCCATGCTCCACACTTCAGCCAGGGCTCGGTGTGGTGCAGAAACTGTAGCAAAATGACTCAAGCCAATACCAGGCCCACTAGAACTCACTCCCAAAGCACAGGTAGCATATAAAGTATATACTCTAAAAACTGTGGAGCGTTATGGCATGTTTGTTAAAGTGTGTGCAATTTTTTCCTACACCTTTAATTCCCACAGTGTATACCTTCCTGAATGGATGCTCTCCACCTCCTTTGGGAGGAGCTGTTCCATGCCAGGCTAGGCCAGGAGAAGGGAGGCCTTAATAGGACACAGAAGAAAAGAGGGACTCTAGTGATGATTTTGTATATTACGCTGTTAGAATTAGGTGTGTTCTCTGTTGCTCTGGAAATCTGTCACTTTGCAGTAATTCTATCTTTACTCTGTGTGATGACCTATGTGCCTTGTTTGACATCTTTCATCGAAGACACAAAGAACCAAGGGGTGTCGCCAGTTCTTCAAGCTGTTAGGACCTAGCTGCCCAGCGATACCAGTGCAGGGCAACACCTGCTCACAGGAGCAGGAAGAGGCTCGCCAAGAGCAAGTTGGGAGGGCTCTCTAGGGAAGGGGCTCGAGGGGGCCTTGAAGGAAGCATAAGCCCCGATGAGAAGAAGGGTGAGTGTGAGGCCATGTTCGAGACAGTTAATGACAAGGCCCACTTCCAAAATGCCGCAAGCAGGCACTGGCAGGTCTGCCTTCCGCTTAGCACCCTTGGCAACCCTGGGTGGTGGCAGGGCCCTTCAGGGCCTCAGATGGTAGCTCTTCAAAAAACAAGGATTTGACCTATAGAAGTGAAAGCATGGACAAGTGTGTGGTCTTCTGGGGAAGAAGGGATTCCGATGTACTTATTTAGAAGAAATCTGAAGTATTTCTTGTACACCTTTGTAATCTGTTCCTGTCACCGAACTGGTCATAAAGTTCCAGATGATGGTGTTCAAGTATGAAACACTGAGATGCCCTCTCCTCACTTTTCCCCCAGTGACAATAAATGTCACCTCCTAACTCAAATGATTCCGACCCTTAAGGCCTGTATTTCTGAGAAAAATGCAAATGTTTACTCTAAATAAGATCCAGATGGGGAAGTCCTGCTTGCCATCCCCATTCCTGCCTCTTGAGAGTTGGCCTAATTCCTCTAAAAGCCCAAGACGAAGATGGACTCCACACAGGAAAGCCAGTTGTTGGTTTTTCTTCTTACCAGACCAGCAAGAAAAACCAAACTGTCATTCCCAGAGATCTTGAGAAAGCTTAAAAATCCATTTTGATTTAGAAATACTCTAAATAAAATAAGAATAAAAGCTTTCTCCTTAACATATAAAACATTTCCATCTCATCCCAAAAGCTAGCATCATGCTTACTGAGGAATTAGACAAGAATGTACACTCTTGTCATTGTTTAGCAATGGTCTGGAGACACAGGCCTGGCATTTAGATGATAGAAAGAGAATAGGAAATATAAAAATAGAAAAGGAAGAATATAAACATTCATTCTTTTCAAATCTGGAAAAAGCATGGGAATCAACAGGAAAAACATTGTAAGTGGTATGATAATTCATTAAATGGCTTCCATGTATCACACAAAAGAAAGTTAAAAGATGTAAAGGAAGAAAAGATTCCATTTACAAATACAAAAAAAAAGAAAAAAAGGAACTAGAAATCACCAAGATCAGAATGTGCAATATCTATATGGAGGAAACCTTAAAATACTCCTGAAGAAAATACATGAAGATTTGAACAAGTATCTAGCATGCTGTTCTTTATGTAGGAAGACTCAACATTATAAATAATAACCACTAACATTTACTATGTTCCAGGCACTCCTCTAAGTATTTTACTATACAACCCATCAAAGATGTAAATTATCCCTAAATTAATCTGCAAATTAACATGATTGAATTCCATACATTATGCATATACTACCTATTCAAAAATAAAATTTAATTTAAGCGGCTCCGTTTCAATAAACCAAGCTGACAGCATTTAAAAGATCACCCAAGATTCTTCAAGCTCTTGAATGGGGAGAGGGAGGGAATGAAGCATTGGGTTACTTCTCTGGCCCTTCTATTAGTAGCCATGTTCTCTGCTCCATTGGAAGACCACAGCCTCTTGGTGTCCCCCAGCCAACCTCGAGTTGCCCTGCAACTCCCCAGAGAATAAGCATCATCTCCACAAAGACTGATTGGACACACACACAGCTCTGCTATGCAAATCATTCCCCCAATCTCCAGTCTCAGGACTTCCAGCACAGACCAGCAATGCAAGAGGGAGAGTGACATCTATCAAACGCAGACTCCATGGTGGCACTCTCAGCGTCTCTCCTGTCCAGGACACCCCTAGCCCAGCTCCCAGGCCTCTCTGGAGACGCTACAACTCATCCATCCTTGCAGCTAAGTCCACAGTGGAACGAGGCCTCCCAGAGGTAATCTCCTCTTTGAGAAACCTGCAAAGGAATTAGGCCAAGTCAGGTCACAAAGCCAAGAGGAGCTCCTACCGGACGTGACCTCCAGAAGAAGCAGCAGGATGACTCCTTCCTGCATCGTTGGTGGTTTGAGCCTGTGTGAGCTTCGGCACATTCCCCAGGACCCGAAGCCAGCTCAGACTCAGAGTTTATTCCAGACACCCCTGTCTTCCCCTCCTGGCTTTGTTGCCACACCAGAAACAAAACAGAGGCTTTGTGGTAACTATGGGAGACTCTAAACAGCACCAGACTGTGTGTACCTTGATCACCTGCTTCTTCGACCACATGATACCCGACAGGCCAGCCCAGCAGTCCCTGTCAGCCCCAGGCCCATCTCAGAGGCCCTCATCCCCACGTGTCTCCACAGAAAGCTCCTGAAGAGAAGCCACAAGAGCAGAGGAAGGGCTGAGACACTGAGAAGATTATGGAAAGCTAAACGTACCCACGTGATGTCCCTTGTGGGCACAGCTGCTCTGTATGCAGACTTGCCCTTCCCACACACAGGGCCAGAGCCAGTGTTTCTGTCCTGAACTAATGAGTAGCATCAGACCCGGGAGCGAACTGGAGCTCGCCCAGAGGAGCCAAGAGCTAGGAACAGGCGCCCCCTGGAGGCAGACGGTGGTGTTGGATGTTGCCCTTTGACTCCATCTGTCACCAGGGACCCTCCAGGACCTCTCCAGGGACCCCAAGAAGTATGTTAAAGAAGACTGTTGGAGTCATGAGGCTTTTGCCCACTGGGAAGTGACATGGCCTGTCCCACAGGGGACAGCATGGTCCTTTATGATGCCTTTATGCCCATGCAGCCCTGGGCCAGGGCATAAGTAACAAGTGAGCCAACCCAGGCTGGGTTGCAGCCTCCTCTCAGACCAGGGTCACGGCAGGGCAGAGGGAAATGGCAGGGCAGGGGCCTGTCCCCTCACGTGGAGCAGCGGCAGACACAGAGGAGGAGCCATCTCTCCCTTTCTTCACGTGGAGCACCCAGCAGCCCAAGGCTGGTGCAAGAACAGACTGTGGGGCTGTTGAGCCAGAACCTCCCATGGGGGATGTGAGCAGGGCAGACTCCCAGGTTCTCCTGCCCCACAGTGACCTGGCACGTGGCACCTGCCGCCCAGTCAGTAAGAGACAGGAGCGCACACAAGTGACAGGGAGATGCAGGAACAGAGCTGCCAAGTCACCGCCTAGTCCTTCCTCTCTCCCTTCTCATCTTCCCAAAGCAGGCTGAAGAGAGATGGGGTGACTGGGAGCCAGGTTGCACCCCATGCCACACTCTCAGCATCCCCTCCTGCCCCCATGCCAACCTGGCAGCAAGGGAGTGGCAAGAGTGGTCACCCTGGTTAGAGGTCCTTGCCCCTGACCTGGACTCTCTCTCTGCAGCCTTCAGAGTATCCTTTAGAACTGCCAGGTAGTTTCCCAAGTACGGTCTTGATCATCCACTTTCCTGCTTAAAATAATAGCTTTTCCCTTAGGGAAAACTGACTTCTGCTGTATGAAGGGGGAAGGGCGGTAAGATTTGGAATGAGCATTTCTCTCTGAAGTTGGTAGGTGGCAGAAACAGGGCTTTGCTGTGTGCCCTCAGGCAAATGACCCAAACTCTCAGGCTTTTGGTTCCAGCCCACTCTATAAATCAGGGAAAATAAGGCCCTTGTATGATCATGCTGCACACACAGCGGGAGGCAATGAGGTGGAAGGGATCAGAGCACAGCCTGTCCCCCAACAGCACCGTCTTTTCCCGGTGGGCACCCCCACGACCATGCAAGGGCTGAAACTCAGTAGGGAGTCACTGTGCATGGTCTGAATAAAGAGGAACACACAACAGTTGCCAAGTTACCGATTCTCACCCCTCGGTTTTTCCTGTCATATTAGTTACTGTAAATAATCCATTTCATTATGCATAATTAAAGCTGAAGTGATGGCCCAGATTAAGTTATGGAAAACGTCAGAATAATTAAGCCTTTGAATTAAAGAAACTCACATCTGTTTAATTTTCAGCCTGACTACACAGCGTTTTTCATGTTGCCCTGTTTGCACCAGGATCCAGGGAGCCTCCCCTCCCTTCCCATCCTGATTCTGGGGAGCAGCAAGGTCATATTTAGAAACGTGCTATGGTTTTCCCCCTGCAATTACAGCTTCTGTTTCCAGCCCCGAGCTTTTGTTTTTGCCACTGTTGTGGGTTGTTGTGTGTCTGTCAGCGCACGCTGCCTGCTGAAATTCCGTGGTCCTGGCCAAGGGGCCTCAGAATCGCAGAGCCGAAGGGGACACAAAGGCTCTTTCCCCTCCTCCCCTGTTGAGATGTCCCACTCCACTGGCAGGGCAAGAACCTTCGGGCCAGACCCCCCTCTACCTCATGGGGACACTTCTAAGTCTTGTGGGATCCGGGCCCTTAAAGTATAGCAAGGGACTCCCCTGAGGAGCTACTCCAAGTGTCTAATGCACCAGTAAAGGAGTTGTGTTCCAAATGCTGTTAGACTTACAGCTTGGAACACATTTTCCAGTGGATGGATTGTTTGTAGCCTACAAACCCAGACATAATCTCTAGTGTACTTAAAACAGTATGGACTTATAATGAGAAATAGGTGCCGTCCTGTGAACATTCAGTGGTTCAGCTCCTTTGCCAGTTCCACTGGCATTGGTGGGCTGGCCAGCAAACCTCAGCATCTGTTATCATTTAAGTCTAGAGTGATCCCCCAAAAGTCTCATGTGTTCAGAGGTGGGGCTTGTGTTAGGTGATTGGATGATGGGGGATTCGTGCACCGATGAGTTCATAGCTGAATGTGCTGTTAGGAGGCATGACCTGGTTAGAAGAGGCAGGTCACTACGATGCGACCTAGAAAGGTGTTTTCTTCTTCCTGGTTCCTGCCTTCTCTCTGCATCCTGGCTGCCATGGGGTGAGCAGCTTTCCTCCCCCAGGCCCTTCCAGCATGCTGTTTCTGCCTTGGAGCCTGCCAAGCATGGACTGAACCTTCTGAAACCTCGCCTTCCAGTTACAGGTGTTTTGTCCCAGTGACAGAAAAGTGACTAATACACCACTTTTTACAGCATGGGGCAGGTCTGTCCACGGCCCCTACCCATGCAGCCTGGAACTATCGGCTTCTGGGCACCGAGGACAAGACCTGCTGGATCCTGCATCCCAGCCCCATGCAGGGCCAGGCCCACACTCACAGCAGTGGTCACATTAGTGGCACTCAGCTTCCTGCCAGAATGGAAACATGTCCTGTCCCATCTTCTTTGAGAACCACTGTCCACACCGCTTTAGCACCGCACCCCGCGTTTCCCTCCCACAAGTACCTCCCGCAGTCTTGAGCTTTTCTAGGTTGGGACATTCTTACATTTCCCAGCCACTTCACGTTGAACAGCCAGATGCATAGTTGATGCTCAAGATTGTGTGAAGTTACTGAATTTACTTCACACTCTCTTCCCCCGTGCCATTCTTTCCTGCGACCCCCACCCAGTAGCCAAAGAGTGCCCCTCAGCTTTTGTGGGAAAAGGAGTCACTTCCGCAGCCCTCCTCACCTCCAGAACTCAGCGGCAGCTCACCCCTGGCTGGCCTGAGGACGGGGTGGGCGCTCCTCTGAAGCCAGGATGCTTGGCACCTGCTGACCGTGCCTCTGCCCTGGCTTCAAGGGTGGGAGTAAGAAAAACAACTTCCCTGGGCTCAGCCCTACCTGGCTCCAGGGATGTGACACAGCCTGGAACTGGGCTGCCTTGATTCTTGCCTCATGCCACCAGGAGACCCAGGTCATCCTTGCTTCATAAATAACAACTTGACTAAGAAACAATTCCCATACCATACAATGCACCTACGTAAACTGTACACCTTACTGGTTTCTAAGCTATCCCGAGAGTTGTATCACACTCAATTTTAGAACAGTTTTATCACCCCCCAAAGAAACCCTTCCTCCCTTAGCAGTCACCCCTCCATTTTCCTCCAGCCCTGGCAACCACTAATCCTTGTTCCGGACATTTCAAATGAATGGGGTCATACAATGCGTGGCCTTGGTGACTGGCTTCTGTTGCTTAGCATGCTGTCAAGGTTCATCCGTGTTGTAGCACAACTAGCACATCATCTCTTTCTTATTGCCAAATAATACTATTCCGTCGTATAGATAAACCACATTTAATTTGTTTACTCATCAGCTGAGAGACATTTGGCCTATTTCTACTTTTGACTATTATAAATAATCCTGCCATGAACATTCATGTACAAGTTTTTGCAAGGAGATAAGTTTTCATTTCTTTGGGGAAAATACCTAGGAGTGTAATTGTCAGATCACATAGTGATTCCACCAGATCATTCTTGTTGGCAAATATGTCACTTTGCTTTGACGCGAGCTCCTTCTCCGGGGTTCTTTGTTGGCCTTCCTGAAGCCCCTGCCTCAAGTTGTGGGCCTCCTCCTACTTACCCTCTCTGCCACCTTGTTCAAACATCTTTATGCTAGCTAATTGCTTCTTCCTCTCTCCCTCTAGATGGCATTCATTATTAATTCAGCAAATATTGACTACCTATTGTATGCCAAGCCCTGTCGTGCATGCTAAGGTTAAAGCAGAGAACAAAACAAACAAAAACTCCCTGGCCACCCAGCACTCCCGTTCGTCCACCACCCCTTCCGTCCCTCCACCACCCAGCCATGGCTCTGCACGGGGCACTGCCCTGGGTACTAGGACCATTAATCTGCTGTGGGCTGGTTCTCCCACCAAGGACCTCAAACCAGAAAAAGACAAGCCTACGGTAAGCCCACAGTTATGATCAAGTGGGCCAAGCTCTGTGTTTAAGGCTTGCGTGGCAGCTGTGAGAGTATGGTCAAGTGGGGCCAATAGAATCAAATTCCACTGGAAGTGGGGCTTTCAGAGAATGTTTCTAAGGACAGGTGAGAGCTGGAGAGATGCACAGTGAAGGCCATTCGAGCTGAGGAGGAACGGTGTAGAGGTCTGAAATAGCACAGTTCACCATGTGGTATTCTGCCACTTGAGCCCTGGGTGGGCTCAATTTTTAAGGAAAAATAATTTGACTAGATAATACAGGCACACAACACAAAATTCCCAGTGTTCAAAAGAGTCCTTCCCTTATGGGCTCCTGAAGCAGCGCCAGTCTCCTTGTAACTCTCCTATTCTCCCTATAGTTAAGCCCCATGGAGAATACCAGATGGCACAAGACCTTCGCCTCATTAATGAGGCTCTCATCCCCATCCAACCTTTGGTGACAGACCCATATACAATTCTCTCGGGCATATGGGAACAAAGTTCTCCCAGCTCCTAACCCAGGTGGACCACTTGCTGTCCATCCTGGAGACCAAGTGCTTGTAAAAACCTGGAGAGAGAAAACACCTGCTGGTCAGTTAAGCCCAAAATGGAAAGGCCCTTTCTCAGTGATCCTTGCCACACCCACTGCAGAAAAGCGGCAGAAATAGATAACTGGATTCATCTTCCTAGAGTGAAGCTAGCTCCACCTGAGCTGTCAGAAGAACATGATCACCAAGAAGGAGTAAGTTACTCCTGTGAGCCTCTAGAAGACTTAAGGTTTCTCCCTAAAAAACAAAACACTAATGATACTTCAGAAAATACATAAAAGATCTAACCCACTCCCCACATTTGGGCTAACAATGAAGGTCATTAACCATTTTCTCATTGCCTCCTGACAGGTATTTCTCTCCTCAGCCCGGCCAGCAGCCACAATACTCTAAGGTATATTAGGAGAGACGATCCCCAGTAGGTAGGTCTATGCCCCATCCAGCAGGAAGTAGCTTCAAAAGAAGAGACCTCCAGCCCCTCAACACCCCATAAAGAATTATGGGGATTTAGGTCTCTCAGGGAGATATGAGGTAGGAATAGGGCACGGCTAAGACTGGCTGGCACAGAACCTTTAGACCTAAAAAAAAGAGTCCTTCCCTGCTCCCTCAGAACAAGCATTATCGTCAGTCATGTGACCCTCTTAGAGATAGTCTGTGCACATACAAACATACGTAATCCACATAATTACTACTTCAGTACAAAGGGAAACTTGTCACATAATCTTCACTTTACTCAAGTTTTTGTTCTAATATATTTTGGAAATTCTAACAGTGCAGAGAGCAGCTCATTCTTTGTAATAATGGTGTGACAGTCCGCTGTGCAGTTGTGCTACATATTATTTATACTGTCCCCTCTTGACAGATGCTTGTTTTTTTTCTGATCCTTTTCTATTACAAATAATGCTGCAATAAATATCCCTGAACATATGTAATGGACATATAAGAGCGTATTTGTAGATTAGATTCTTAAAAATGGAATTGTTGAATAGAAGAAAATGTACATTTAACTTTTTGATAGATGCTGCCAAAATATTCCTCAAAGAGGTTGTTCCCATTTATTATCCTACTAATGACAGAACGGTGTGGGAGCATTCCCCACACCATAAATAGTACACTAACATCCGATGTTTTACATTTTATCAATCTTTTAGGTTAAAAAAAAAAGATATCTCACTCAATTTGCCCTTGTCTTTTCAGGAATGAAATTGAACATTGTTTTCCAATATTTAAGGAGCCCTGGATTTGATCCCTCAGAACTACACTAAAACAAAAAAAGAATCAGACATGGAGCTAGATGGTGGCCAAGATTTTCTGGCGATCATCTCCCCACAGACACACCAGTTGATAAACTGCCATTCAAGCACCAAACAACTCACAACAGCTAAGGAAATCAGGTGAGAGACCCACTACCTGCTGTTCATACAATAAATGAAAAGACATACTGAAGAAGGTAAGAGGGAAAGAACTACCTGCATCACACCGCCCCAGACCCCAAGCAGTTCAACATGGAGAGAGCACCTCCCATGTGAAGGAGGGAGAGAGAATGATCGGGCCTGACAGGGTTTAACCTAGTTCTGGGCAGAGCCCAGAACCCCCAGTGGCTTGGTCCGAAGGTATCGGCCCACTACCCCCAGGCCGACACCTTCGGACCAAGCCACTGGAACTGCATTAGGCAGGTGGTTTAGAATTTACAGAAAGATAGGCTCAAGCAACGCCAGGTTAGGAAGAATCAGTAAGTACTTACTCCCTCCACGCCTGAGCGTTGTCACAACCAGTGGGCATCACAAGCTTTCAGGAAACCACGACCTTACCTAATAAGGCAGCAGAAACTGACCGGAGTGTAATCAGTATGGAACTCTCAGAGAATTCAAAACACCTGTGTAAAGCAGCTTACAAGCCCTTCATTCCTTTGATGAGCTTGAAGAAAACACAGAGAAACATTTCAATGTTCTAACAAAGAAACCTAACAAAGTGTTGGAAGCAATTTTTTAAAAAATCACATTTTTGAGCTGACAAATACATTCAGTAAAAATCTAAAACAAGATAGAAGTCATCAGTGGCAGAGTAGATCAAACAGAAGAAAGAATAACTGAGCTCAAAAATAGGTTATTTGAAAATATGCAGTTACAGGAGAAAAAGAATGAAGAGCAATAAAAGAAACTTCTAAGAATTTTGGAAAAATACTGAAGAGCAAATATTTGAGTTATTGGGGTTCAAGAAGGTCTTGAGAGTGCCAAAGGGGTAGAAAGCTTATTAAAAGAAATAATAACAGAAATCTTCCCAAACACAGAGAAGGATACAAAGATCTAGGGAACGAAGGTCAAAGGTCACCAGTCAAATTTACCACAACCAAGTTTACTCTAAGACGTCTTATAGTCCAGCTGTCAGAGGTGAATGATAAAGGGAAGACTCTCAAGCCTGCAAGAGAACAGAAACAACACATGGAGATATCTCAATCCACCTGAGAGCAGCAGATCTTATAAACTGAGAGTGGCATGAGATTTTCATAGAAGCAAAGGGAAAATAACAGCAACCTCTCACCAGAGAATACCATACTCAGTAATGCTATCATTTAGAAATGCAGGGAAAATAAAGACATTCCTAAATAAACTGAAGCTAAGAGAATATACTAAAATTAGTGGGTAAATATATGAATATGGAACTTTATTATTTTTGCAACTATTGTATAAGCTTAAAATTATTTCAAAATAAAAAGTTTAAAAACCTGGAAAACAGAGAGCCAGTAGTGTTTCTTTTTTGTGAGTTCTCTAGTTGTTTCTGCCATTTTTCTCCTGGCTCGTTGGTGTATTTCCTACCAGTTAGTGGGAAGCCTTGGTATATTAAGAAAATTGGGACTTCGTGGGGCTGGGGATTTAGCTCAGTGATTAGAGTGCTTGCCTTGTAAGCACAAGGGCCTGAGTTCGATCCCCAGCACTACAAAAAAAAAAAGAAAATTGGGACTTCGTAATATGCATTACAGGTACTTTTCCAAATTTAGCATTTGATTTACTTGGTTTTTAGAGATTTTTCCCCATGTAATCATTTTTAAAACTTTGCAGTCAAACCTATTATCTTGTGTTCAATGGCTCTAGGTTTTGTGTGCTTCTTAGACAGGATTTCTCTCTGAGATAAAAACTACTTTTTCCTAGATCTTGTATTATTTTATTTTTAAATGTAGACCTCCGATTTCTTTGGAATAATTCCTTTAGGTCTGAAGTAGAATCCAGACAGAAGTTTCTTTCCAACATCTGTCTGAGAGTTTTCTTTAACCAAAGTAGCCAGAGCCCTCCTGATCTGCTTAAAGAGTTGGGGACATTTGAACACCTTCTTTTTTTGTACCTAAAGAGTTTTAAAGCTTAAAACAGAACTAGGAGGCTGAAAAAAATCTGTCTCTAGCATGCTCCATACTGTACCTGGAAGAAAGGAGGAAGAAATTTTTCCCTTGCTCAGAACAGACCATTTGAGAGCAAGTTGGAACTTCCTCTTGGATGAAAGAATCAGGCCAAGGCTTATCAGGCCAAGGCTTGCTTTTCTGGGCCTCAGTCCCCTCGTTTGCATGGAAGCAGGTGACTGGATGTTCTGTGCATGTCAGTCCTCTAGTTCGTACATAGTGAGCTCATTCTTCACGAGGCACCAGAATGACTAGATGGAGACCTGTGACATTGGTCACTGTTTTGTGTGCAGGCACCGAAAGTGACTCTCTTCAGGATGAATACTTAGTGTTCTTCCCCTCTCACTGTCTGTGCCTTTAGACCTCATGTAACAAGACCAGAGAAGACTGAAGAAATGCTGTGGGGCCTTATGATAGCTACAACCTTCTAGCTAATAATTCTGGCTATTTTCAATTATTTTTTTCCTCCAAACCCGAAAACTGTATTGTTTTCAAGTTTCCTCTTAAACTCTCTTTCCTTCCTATGTTTTCTGCTATTTATAATTAAGTATCTACTTGGTTTTTTTATACATAAGATGTGGTTTTTCCCCAACTACGACTCCATTCAGCTCGAAGAAGCCAGATTGGTCTTTGTCCATTTCCCCAACGGCAGCTGGATGGGTGTCTCAGAGAGGCGAATGTAGGGAAAAGGGTCCCCATAGGTAGGGAAAAGATGGGGTAAAGGCCTCATTAGACTCAAAAAACCAGGCAGCTATAATCAAACGATTAGAAACATAAAGCCAGCCAGATTCCAACAGTTAGAGAGACATAGGTAAAGAGACTGGTTCCGGGAAGGTCCCCAGGTAATCTGATTAACATAAAGAACACAAACTCCCCCCTTTGATTCTTGCCTCTCTGCATTATCTGGCTCTGAGGTACCCACCCATAAGCTTGCCCTCTGCCAAAAGAAAAGTCACATAGCTATGAGAAATCAAGGCAGAGATAAAATAAGCCCAGGAGCCAACCAAATTCCAAAGGGCTGACCCAAGGAGAAAACCTCAATTAAAAAGGGGCTACAAGGAAAGGCTCATGAGCATTTCATTTTTGAATGCTCCCTACTCGTGGAGTAGCTATCTGTCATCTCCTTTTCCCCCTTTTTCATCACTTTTAAATAAATTGTCCTCTAAAAAAAAAAAAAAAGATGTGGTTTTTAAACATCAATATGTCAGTACTTATTTTTATCAAGATACTCTACAGATTTCTTTGCACATCTTTATTCTTGCATCTCATTTTTCCAGATTTATTTTTCTTCTTATTTACATCATTTAGTGTTATCTCAACTAGATTGTGGGCAAGTACGCTTAGTCTGTGTGTCTGGAAATATATTGTATTTGCATCTGTAAATAATAGTTTAGTTTAGGTATAAAAACCTAAATTGATGAATATTTTCCCTCTACTCCTTGAATATATTTGCTCCTTGCCTTCTGGTATTTATTCCTATCCCTGAGTAGTTTCCTGTTAGCCTGACACTGGTTTTGGTTTTTGTTTTGAGAAATCTGTCTTTTATTTGTGGTAGCTTTTAAGGTTTTCATTTTATCTTTGTTGTCCTACAATTACAAAATTCTAATTTTGCTTTACCACTGCAAGATTAGCTGCTCTTGCAGGCCTATTGTAAATTTCATTTTTTGAATGTATGCTAACAGTTTTTAAAGCCTAAACGGTCTATTACTCAGTAAAAAACATATTCATTGAGCAAATGATGATATATTATCAATGTTTTTTGTTATGTTGTATTTTCAAAGCTATAGCTATAAGTAGATTTTATAGAAGTGTTTATAAATCAGGATTCCTGCTGAGTAGTATCATATAACCACAGACTTACTCTATATAAAATACAACAAAATTTCACAAATAACAAGTGGAAATCATTTTATTATTTCATCATAAATATTTACAGGTAAAAAATAAATAAATAAATAAATAAATATTTACAGGTATGTTTTATTTTAAAAAAATGATCTCCAAAGAAAAATATCTTAATTTCAAAGCAAATAAATAATGAATTCTTCTAAGAAAAAATTAGCTACATTTGTTTGGCGTGGTTTTGCTTAGCTTTGAGGACTAAGATTGCTTCTTTTTTCATTAAAAAAAAAATCTAGTATCCTCTTTTTGTGTAATGAAAATATTTCAACTCATGATTTAATTGAATATGAATTTTTTAGAAGCCTCTTATCCCTTGATACGAGAGTTTCCTGTTTATCCTTGTATGTATGTGCATTTACACATTCATTTGGTGGGTATCCACATTCAAATATCAGTATCGGTTTAAGCAGCTGGGTTTTCATAGCCCTTCGTGTTCCCACAGGCCTTCTATGCCTTATATTTAAACTCTGCACTTTATCGAAACGCCTCTCAGTCAGGAGAAAGTCTTCCAGCAGGCTGTCTTCAGACCTGAGTGCAACACTGGCTCTTGCTTGGGTCTCCGGCCTGTAGCCCACCCTGCAGATGGTCAACCATATGGACCAGTTCCTTAAAATAAATCCTTGTCTGTCTGTCTGTCTGTCTGTCTGTCTGCCTGTCTAGCCACCTAATCTTCTGTTGGTTCTGTTTCTCTGGAGAGCCTGACTCACATAGTCATATTCTGACGGGAAGTGCTGGGGTTAGGATTTCAATATATCTTGTGAGGAGACACAATTTAAAACCCCAAAAAGAAACCATTCAGGGTGTGAGTGAATGGTGTGTGTGTGTGTGCATGCGTGTGTATGTGTGTGTGTGGTGTCAGGTTCATTAATACAACACAGTTGTCCTACACTCGAGGATTTCTCTTACTACCAAGAAGCACCATTTTACATTCTCACTGGCAGTGTATGAGCGTTTCACTTTTTCCAACTCCTTGGTATAACTTCTTAGTTCTCTCTCTCCACCTTTCCCCCTCCACTCTTCCTCCTTGTTATTTGTTGTTAAATTGGCTCATTTTTTTCCTCTGACTAGTCCCATAGTCTGTATCTTAACAATTACATTCCCACGTATGGTTTATTCTCTTTGCCTTGTATTTCCTGTTAACTACCTGACTCTGAGCAACTCAGTCCCACGCCATCTCCAGCCCCACGGGCCTGGGTCTCCTTGAAGATACCAAGCCCTTCCAGGCCGAGGGCCTTTGCACCTCCCGTTTGCAGTGTCTGCAGTGTTTTTCCCTGCTTCCCAGTGACTGGCTCCTTCTTACCTTTCAGATCCTTCCTCAGAGGGCCTTTCCTTGGCCAGCCCCTCCTGGGCATTCTCCCTGTAAGCACCCTTGCCCTTCACCCCTGGTTCTTACAGTGCTAAGAAGCACATGCACATATTTTCCCTATTCATTTCCTTGTGAGGTAATTCATTTTCAGCCCATCAGACTATGAGTGCCGTGAAGGCAGGGGTCACATCTGTCCTGTTCTTGTGTGTAGCCCTGCGTAAGCCACAGCAACATTCACATGCTGTATCACAGAATCAGTCAGTGAAGGAATATTGGCTTTGAGCTCTAACCAGTGGCGGAGACTCTGTGCAGCAAGCCAGGCCCCAGATCCCAGATGGAGCCCATTACAGAGAAGACAATAACAAATGAACCACCGGTTGTGAACACAGGCATCAGTTAGAGCTGTGTTTACATTTCTTTGTCAAACATAATCACTTAGTGTTTGAATTAAGGTCAGGCTCACTGTTTATAGTCTCTATTGCTTGTTAAAAATTGATATGAACACCACAGGCTTAAAGGACTTAATATCTGGGTTAAATGGCTTGACATCATCCTTCCTAGTGCAGGTGTAAAGAGCCGGAAGGGCCAGGTGACTCGTTCTTCCCCTGCAGAACTTGCAGCTCAGGAGGTCTGAAGAAGGTGGTCCTCATCTTGCCCAGTTACAGCTAGGTGGGCAGAGCAGGAAGCTGTGTGCTTTGGCCTTCAGCCCTGTTCCTCCACGCACTTGCCTGGTGACTGGGAAGATTGCTTAACGTCCTGACCTTGCTTCCTGGTTGAAAAGCGGGGATAATAGTGCCACTCTAGACAGTACTCTTGTGGGGACTGTCTGTGCGAATTCCCAGCAATAGCAGCCACTGCACACAGGATTCTTACATTCCACAGAGAGCCGCCAACACCTACTGTGTTATCCTGATACAAGCAGCTCTCCCTGGTTCTGGGTTAGGATGCTTTTCCCAAACCACAAGTGTGAACAAGCAACAGAAAAAGGGGACACTTTTCCCTCTGAGTTAAAAATTATTATCCTCTGCAGAAGAACTATGAACAGGACCCTAACTGATGAATTTTTCCATTGTTATCCTTGTTAAGCCACTTTCAATCTTCTTTGTAAGTCGCTACATATTCATTAGAAAGAAATTATAAATGAAATTTGCTCCCCACATATCATGGGCTATGACAACCAGTGGATCGTGATGGAGACAGAAATATATCCCAGTTACATGTAATAATATGAGCAAGCATTTATTTCGTGTCTTTTAGGTGTCTGACGCTGTGCCATGTGCCTAGAAGTTATGCTAATGTCATCCATTATCCTCACTTTGCAGACAGGGAAACCAAGGCACAGAGGTTGAGGCACTTGTCCAAAATAGCAATTCTAGAAGCAATAAAGCCAGGAAACCCAGGCGTTTGGTCCCGAGTGTATGCTCTCAGCAGGACACTCTCAGCTTCTGTGTCCCTAAGCACTAGCCTATCCAAACGCAGTGCAGATCCCAGCAGGACTCTTGTCCTCTTAAACAGGTGGTGTCCCGGCCTCCTACCAGCAGTCCTCTCTCGCTCCTGCTCCCACATGCTTTGGAAGGAAGAGTAACTGGAAATCCTGTTTGTGTGTTGCAGGGTCGAGGGAAAGAACCTAAAGAACTGAGAAGGAAGCCCAGATCTGTTTTGCTTTCCCTTGCATGTCTTTCGGTGCTGTGCCCGTCAGGGACCGTGCAGGTGGGCGGGGCAGGGAAGGCTCTAGTCATCAGGAGGGAACGGAGGGGTTTCCCCGCCCGTGGCTCTCAGCAGGGGACAGGTTCTCTGGTGTTTAAGCTTGAGGATCTCGGTCCTTGCCTGTGAACCACCCAACCCAATGGTGAGAGCACTTTGCTTGGGGAGCTAAAAGGAGCCCCAAGCTCAGGTAGATCCTTAGGGAAAGGCACGGGAAGAGGGAAGGCAAGGCGAACAACCAAACCAGCCCTCGGGACACCCAAGGGAAGGGCTGGCCAGAGCCAAGGGACCCCCGCCTGCCCCTCTAGCTGAGCGCTGCTCTCTGGGAAAGCGACAGGGCCGACAGGGGTGGCAGGGGCACCAGCACAGCCCTGGTGGCCCCCTCCCTCCTCTCTGAGCCTAGATCCTCAGACGAGAGGGCTGGGGTGAGCAGGGGGCCGGGAGGGTCTCATGACTCTTGGAGGGGTTGGCGGAAAGCATCGCTGGACAGTACCATCGTCCCTTCAGTGTCATGGAGATAGTCACTCGTGGAGTAGAGCTGGCCCGACTCAGAGGATCTCCCACCCTCACTTGGCAGAAAGGTCAGGCAAGAACATATACCCCACCCGCCACATGGGCTGCTCTGATATCCCTGGGGAACATGTCAAGCAGAGCGGCCATCGCCATGCACACGCAGGACGAGGGCCGCCTGCCGCACGCCCTGAGTGAAACAAGTGCGGCCACATTTCATTTCGCTGAACTTTCTGACCGAGATGAGGTGAGCGAGGTTCAAGGCAGAGGCAGCGACCACGGGCAGCACTCGCCACACTGGCCGCAGGAGCGGAGGAGCAGAGTGGGAGAGAGGAGGGTTCGCGTGGAGGCAGCAAGCAGGGTGCGGGTGTCTGAGACTCAGCCGTCAGGCCTGACGTGGCCGGGGCCAGGACCCCCAGGCTGAAGAATGCTTGCCAGGCAGTAGAGCAAGGAAACTAAAGCAAAGGTAGTTCTCTCCCGTGCTCAGTCCCAGCGGGCTTCGAGAGAAGCTGCGACGCAACTTTGTCGGGAAGGAGGAGGAGCAGGTGAACAGATTTTCCTGGGGTTCCCCTAGTTCTACTCCCAATAAGGGGTCTGGGAAGGAATACCAAGCCTGTCCTCGTTAAGCACTCCTGAGGTTCTCCATCTGGCCACGTCCTACCTGCCGAGCCACCTTCACTTTCTGGGTCTCCTTTGACCGGGGACACTGCAGGGGCAAAGGACTCTGGGGACTGAGGGATGCCCCAGGCCTGGGCAGGACTGTGCCACCTCTGCCCTGGGCACAGTGAGTGGCCCAGCAAGCTGGACGGGCATCTGTGTGCTTCGTTCCACACCTGCCCAAGTAGGGATGCCCGGCAGAGGCAAGTTGAGGCACCATCATCCTGGGAGTGTGTAAGTGGTGCACACAAGTGTACAAGGAAGTGCTGAGAACGACATGGGATTTCTGCATGCTCAGGCTGAGTGTGCAGACTTTGCTTCCTGGCTGACAGCATGTGCAGAGGCCCAGCTGCTTGTGGAGCTGAGGAAAATTGCCCTGGAGAGTTCACTATCCAGTTGTGCTCTTATGAGCTCCCAGACGCCAGCTTTTGGCAGTGGGCTGCCTGTGCGGGAGACTCCGGGCCATCCTGCCTACTGTGGCGGGCGGGGTAGGGGCAGACCAGTGGAAGCTGCCATCACTGACAAAGTCAGTTCAGATCTCTGAGTTACAGCAGAGAAGGCGAAATGTGCAGCAGATGAAGTCTCAAGAAAGATAAGAGAAGATATTCTACAAGCTGAATCAGAGAAGTAACATTATGCATACAGTTGAATGTCGCAGTGGAAATAACAGCGTTAGCAGTAACTCTTGGGTTAGCTTAAACAGCTACATGCATGTACACGTGGGTCCCTGTGCACAGACAGCAGTGAGCCTCTTACAGATTCTTCTGGCAAGATATTGAACCTCCAAGAAGGAGGGCTGGCCGTGATGTTGGCCCCAGCCCCCATCTTCATCCTCTCCTGGGAAACTTGTCTTCCCACAGCCCCAGAAGGAGCAGCCTCCTCCCCTCTGTTCACGCCACACCCAGGGCCACAGATGCCAGAGTCACCTACTCCAAGGGACCCTGGGCATAGGCAAGGCTGCACCCATCATATTCTCTCTTTCTTTCTGCCTCTCTCAAGGCACTGACCTAAGAGAAGAGGAGATGTTAAATGACAGCACGTGCTTCTGCTTGGCCTTGTGGAGAATCAGGACTGGGGAAGGGTGCAGAGGAGAGAGGAAGAGCAGGAGCAGACATGGAGGAAGAGAGCCAAGGGCCCCACGAAAGCAGCAGGCACAGCTGGAGCCCTAAACCCACCAGTTCTCCTCTGGTCCAAAGAGACATCCCTGTCAGCCTCAGTGTCTGGAGGTCGGCTGTCCAATTCTTGCACCCACACGGCAACCACCATGAAACTTGAACTAGCTGGGACAGCTTTCTGCTTTTCCTAGCAACACAATAATCCCTGGGCCCGTGTGGCTGGACAAGATCAGAGTAACGTCTAACACCCTAAAGACATGCTCATCTACTGAGGGTGTTGGATATCTGTGATTTACTAGAAATCACTTCAGCAAGGTGGAGACCGTGATAGTATGTGCATCTGGTTCATTTAAGCTTTTGCTCTAAGCACCCAGTTGCTCTAAAGGAAAACTCTCCTCCAAGGCAGTGAGCTGGTATCTGTTCAGGAAGGCCCCGGGCAGGAGAGGCAGCCGGGCTGATGCTGGTCTGCCTCACGTTGCACTGAATTCCTGAGGCTTCGTTCACTGGCATAGTGAATGTCAGAAATGGATTTTTATTGTCGAAATTAGTGCTAATAAGTACGATGAATGTTAGAAATGGGCTCTGGTTGGTGACATTAAAGGTATTCAAGATGTGTGGATTAGCGAAAATGTGTGAGATGTGTGAGCAGTCTGCCACACTGCTCATCCTGCCCATGAGCAGTGTGGCAGACACACAGATGTGTGGCCCAGATTCTGCCATTGTGGAAGGCCTGGCCGCCCAGCTGTGGGGTGCACTGTCTGCAGACATCTCCAGCTGTCAGAGGAGAGCAACTCGCCCACAGCCTTTATCCAGTGACTAAGTGGGATGAGGGAGAAAGAACCACCCATTTCTACCCACTGCGAGATAATCTCAATGGGCGATGCACAAAATGCACCGTCCAGGGCTCCACCTGGGTGGCTCGAGGCTGTGGCAAATCAGCATGCCTGTTCAGCTTCCGCTCTGTCCCACTGGCTTTTTTATCCCTTGCTTTAAATTTTCCCTATGTTTAATGGAATTTAAATTCTTCTAGCAAAAACAGATTCAACGAATTCCCTTCAGAAATGATAGATTATAACGTTCCAGCAATACAGAAACAGAGAAACTCCTAATCACATCATGCTCTTAATAAACTGATAAGGGAGAACAAGTGTAATGAGCATAAATGAAGTTTAAGGATCATCTCTCCTCTTCGCGATATTTAATTATTTTGAGCTTTTTGTTTTTTTAAGCAGAGCTAGCTGATCGTGGATATTAACTGGTTTTATGTCGTTTACATTTATTTCTAATAATGGGTCTTTCCCCTTGCAATCACAGAGTTTGATCCCTGAAAAGGATTCTTCACCTGAACTCTGTCTCAGCCCAGCTTCCAGGGAATTGACCAGCTGGGAAGTCCAAGATGGAGGCAGTGGCACAGGATGTGTCTGGGAAGGGCTGCTCTTTGCCTCTAAGAAGGATGAAGGGCCAGGCAGCTCTCTGAAGCCTCTTTTAAAGGCATTAATTCCAGTCAGGAGGGTAATCACTTCCCAAAAGTGATTACCTATTAATACCATCACCTCGAGGTTTACGTTCCAACATAGGAATTTGCGGGGAGCACATACATTCAAACTGTAGTATTTCCTTACCTCACTCTTCTTCCAATAACTACGGACAACTAAAAAGAACCCCTTTGGGGCTGAGGGTGTAGCTCAGTGGTGGAGTACAAGCTTGGCATGCACGAGGCCCTGGATTCTGTTCATCAGAGTCATGCATGGAGACCAGATTGACTTAGGTCAGTTCACAGGAGTGATGATTTGTGTTTTGGTTTAATTTGGGGATTCTCACATGAGTCACCCCCCTCAATTCATTTAGGTCTGTCTGACCAAATGTCATCTCTTCCAAGTAAACTTCCTCGATGAATCTAATTAAAATAGCCAAAGAAATCTTACATACCCCACTATCTTTCACATCTGAATCCTGCTTCATTTTTTTATTGGCACATAGTGAACCTGAATTATATTTAACAATTTATTTTTTCCCCTTCACCAATATGTAAGCATCATTAGAGTAGATATGATGTATAATCAAAAACTACAATGAATATTTAAATTTTTAAAAATGTATTATAGAAAAAGACACATTGCTATTAATCTCCCTCAAAATTCCCCTTCCCCTGGCTTCAAACACACTTATCCCATCATTCTGGCATCTTTCTGCACCAGTTCTGGAAGTCCTCTTTCAAAAGTGTCTTTAGTAGTGCTGCTGTGGCTGCCTCAATGACCTAAGTCAATTAAAAATGTTTACCTTTCACGGTCATTTTGAATTTAGGGAAGAGCCAGAAGTTCTACAGTGCTAGCTCCAATGAATAAGGTGAATAAGGACACATCGTAATGTTTTTACGAGCCTGCCCTTCTGTTGGATGGCACTAAGCAGTAGAATTCACCATATTTTTTTAAATCACATCGCAAAGACACTTACAAATGAAGACTTTCAGAACTGCTTCAGAAAGTGGCAAGAACAACAGGATAAGAGGGTGTTTGAAGTGAGGGAGAGTATCTTAGGGGAGATTAATGTCTTCTACTGTCCTTTTAAAAACATAAACATTCACAAGATATTGTGATCACCCCTTGTGCCTCACTTTCTATTGTATTTCTAGGTCTTGGAACCACTCTGCACAATATTAGAAGTTAATCATTGTTTATTGACTGACTACATGAATGGAGTTATATAAAAAGCTACCCCTGCCAGGTGGCAGTTATGAAACAAAGGAGTTTAAAGGCACAAAAACGGTGCTCTAAGACAAGTGGCTGGCAGTTTTGGGTCCTGTCATTCTGCTCTGGCACCCTCTTCCACTTACCATTGCTACTTTCTTCAACATTTTGATTTCTTTCACACACATCAGTTCAACTCTGGACCCCAAGAAACAGCTTGTTGGACCAGCCCAATTAAATGAGAAGGTTAGCAAATATTTGTTTCTGTGTCAAGTGCTATGTTCTGAGTCTCTGTGGGTCAGTAGGTGGACCTCAACGAGAACACTACAATACAGTGACAGGTAACTAATTAAAAGGACAGGGCCTGGGAAGTGGGGGTGGTTGCTAAGCACAAAGAGTGTGCAAAATAAATTGATATCACAGACACAACTGTGGAGGAGTCCACATAGAACACTCTGTTTTCAAATATTGCTTAAATAGATAAGAAGAAACTACTCATCCATCAAAAATGATATACAAATACAAATCATTCTTATCTATTCATTAAAGCAATTCTAAGTCTCTATAGAAGGCAGGCATTTGTTAATCTAATTGTAGCATACATCAGCAAAAATATATTTTTTGGAAAGTTATGTATCTCTAATTATATCTCTGCAGAATTTGTGTGAATAAAGTTTTCACTTTAAGTTTCAATTAACACAATAGCACTACGGGTGATTCAGTTAGTAGTGGTGCTGTGGTAATAATGGTGGCAGCGCTAAAAGCAGTGATGGTATTTGATGGTGGTAATACATAGTGGAGATGATGGTGGTGATGATGGCGGCGCTTGTAATGATGGTGGTCATGGTGATGGTAGTGGTGGTGGTAGTGGGAGGGGGTGGTAATATGGTGGTGGTAGTGGTGGTGGTAACTGTCGTGGCGGGGTAATGGTGGTAATAATGAATGTGGTGGTATCAGCAGTGATAGTGATGATGGTGGTGACAGTGGTTGTGTTAATGATGGTTGTGGCGATGGAGAGGGCAACAGTGGTAGTAACTAACAACATTGGGCCCTCATCCTGGGCCAAGTCCTAGAGCAAAGAGCCATTAGGATCCCCTTCCCATGACATCCAGCTTCAGTTTTCCCTCCACTTCACTCTGGGTCTCGCAGAACAGATTGGGCTCAGCAGTGGTACAGGTTGACCTGACCACAGGCCTTCCCTCTGCAGTGCTTAGATTTGGGGAAATGTTGCCACCTAGTGCCCTGCAGGAGTCTCAGCTCTCGGAGCCAATGAGCCAGTCTCCCTCTGCCTAGCTCCCCGCCGCTCCCAGGTGAGAAGCCAGGAATACCCCAGGCCAACATCAACCTTACTTGCAGTAGGGACCATGGAAATATCTCTGGAAGTTGTTCTAGTTCCCTTTATCTTTACAAAATGTACAGAAAGAGCTAGATAGAGGCAAAGAACTAGCAATAGGATTAAGATTTGGTAATGTATTACCATTTCCTGCGTACAGCATATTAAACGTAGAGAGGAATGGGAAAAGGGAATTAAGGACAGTTCAAATACTACAGTGACGTAAGTGAAAAGTGTCACTGGCAGGGCCAGCGTACACGCTGGGTGATCTACCTGACTACTTCTCGGCCACCAAGCTGTAAACTCTCCCACCCCCGCCCACCTCCACCCCAAAGTTGGTCCTTTCAGGCCCATCCTCTGCCTTTTGCCAGAACAACGAGCTAAGCCACCAACTGACTGCTGCTCCGGACTCTGGCCCCCTCCCATCACGTGGGTGAGGTGTATTTTTAAGGAGACTTTCAGTGACTCAGCAATGAGTAGCTATGCTATAGAGTGGAGGCCCGTACCAGGCAGGGCTGGTGGGGAGACACTTTGGGCAGGAAACACTCATGATGCCTCTCAGACTCCAGGCCTGCTCTGTCTCGTCTTTCATGGTGGATGCATCTTGATTTGGATACATATCCTCCTTTATTTAATGCCAGTCTTCTCAACTCCTCTGCTAGCTCCATGAGGCAGAGCTAGGTCTGCTTTGCTCACTAGCTGTGCCCAGCACTCAGCACAGAGCCTGCCACAGAGGAGCCCTCTAGGAGCACTGGGGAGAAAAAGCCAGTACTCGTCACTGAGGAAATGAGGCTTTAGTGATGGAGCCTGAGCAGGCAGGCAGATGATACAAACACTGTGTAGCTTCTCACACTTCTCAAATTGCTCAACCCCAGCATGTCTGTCCGTCTGTCCAGGCCCGGCTGTCTACTCAGAGCACAACCCTTCTCACCATCCGCCACCACCCCCTCCTCTGGGCCCAGCCAGGCCCTCAAAAGGCTCCCGTGGCACAGTCTGGAAGCTGCTGATTCAATCCCTGGGTTTCACAGGAAAGGAAACCCACAGAAGGCAGAGTGCTGTGGAAAGTGACAAAGGTAAGAGACAGGGAGAACAGATATGTCACATCTTCCCACAACAGCTCTCCCCTGTGACTCAAGGACACCCATCAACATAGTTCATTTCATCCAGAAATTCACAGTGAGAAGCCTCCTGGCTGTCCGGAGCGAGAGCTCTGGAGAGCAAGCCAGAGGCTAAGTACAATGAGCCACACACGCAGGGGCAGGGAGTGGGGCTTGACGACCCCAACAGAGAGAGATGACACCACGAAGGGTCATCCGGGCAACAGTAGCCATGCCGAGATCCTGAGGACAAAGGCTTTTTTGTCCTCTGCCACCCGTGAGGCAGTGCTTTTCCGAGTAACTCTAATTATAAATCCCTCTCCCGCTAACATGGGTACACTTGGCAGCATTCAAGATCTGCCTTCCGTCTTAACTATTTCTCAGTTGGTTTCAGCTTGGCAAAACCCCAAATACATTTTGCCAAACGCTCTTTCCCTTAATTTCTAATCCCCTGAGTGGCTTCAGGGAAATTTCATCCATATGTTTCTGAGTCATTTACTGTGAACTCATCTTTTGGTAAGAGAAAGATGTTCTCAAGCCAGCAGAGTTCAAAGGAGAGCATATTTCTGGGTTGAAATGGGTCACGCTTTCTTCGTGCAGAATTTCCTGAATTTTCTAATTACAAGGCGGGAAAGAGAACAGTATTTCCTGTTCCCCAGTTCCTTCCCCTTTCTGAATGTGCTTTCTGGAGACTTGTTTGAAAACCTTCAGTGTTGTTTATGATGCTGGAGAATGTCATATTTATGTTTAAATCTAAACAAACTGTGGATTTGTGGGGTTTTGACAACCATTTTTAACCTAAGCTGGAGAGGAAACACACAATTATTGAACTCACACTATACGGCAGGTGCATTTCAGCAGCCTGGTGAAATAGACATCAAACTCATAGGAGAGGAAGCAGAAACTAACACGGCAGGAAAAGTGCGCACTTGAAAGGGGAAGTCAGAATCAAATGGAGGGCCATCGGACTCTCAAATCCGTGTTCCTCCCTCCAAGCCCTGCCCATCCCTACGCACAGGAAAGGCCTAACATTCTACTTCACATTCATCATGACAGTAGTGAGAGGCAGAGATTTTTTTTAAACAGAGACTCGAGTTGATCTTACCACAAAAGAGTTAACCTTTCTTTGTTGTTGTTGTTGTTGCCCCAGAGAATTTGGAACCCTGCTTTACTCACAGTGGTCAGATGTCATAGACGGAAATTCTCAGTCTCGGAAGAAACCTCTAGCTATAACTATCAGCTGGCAAGAACTACAAGAAAAAGAGGAACATATTAAACAATACCATCAGATGCAACCAACGAAATCAAGAATGTTGACAATCAATAAGCAGCCTAGTTTCTTTGGTAAATAAATGGCAAAAAAAAAAAAAAAAAAGAAGGCCAGGAAGTCTATAGATTACAAAAGACAACCAAATGCAACATGGGAACTGTTATGGCTTATATCTAAAATTTCCCCCAAAGCCTCATGCACTTTTGGTGGGGCTTTTGGGGAGGTGATTGGATCATGGGGGTGTAATACTCATCACTGGATTAGTCTACTGGTGGGGTTATAGCTGGCTGTGACATCAGGAGGTAAAGCCTGGTGGGAAGAGGTGGGGCACTGTGGTTGTGGCCTAAAAGGATGTACATAGATATTCCTCGTTAATGACCTACCTGTTTAACAACTGTTAGGACTTACAACCGAGGTGTGCTGTTGAGATTTATGACCCACCACTTGGACTTATAACTCGTCTTTTTATTTGTACACATCTTATTTATAGAATCTCAATGTCTTTTTTTGTGAAGTACACCTTGTTTATATAGTACTGCTATGGTTTGTATATATCTAAAATGTCCTCCTAAGCATCATGCACTCAAAGATGGGGCTTTTCAGAGGTGGCTGTGTCTAGGATGTGTGATGCTGAGATTAAAGGTGTGTGATAACTAAATTGCTTAAGCATAGTTGTGGGTGTGGAAAATGGAAGGCCTGTCCTAGGTGTGAGTGGCACCAATCAATAGCCTTGTAGTTTGGATGGAATATAAAGGGAGACTTGTGGCAGCTGCTGCCTGCTGCTTCCTGCCTGCCTTACTGTGGACTGTTTCTCCTTTGCCATGTTCCGGTGCCATAGTGCTCTGCCTTGGAACCAACCAACTATGGACTGAAACTATGGTAGGTCCCCCATCATAAGCTCAAACTGTCACGGGCAGTGACAATCATGGGTAGCCACACCCAGAGGAGGACACACAGACTTGCAGTTTCCTTGACAACCATTAAGGAATATGCCAATACAGATTGAACTTTGAACCCTGCTTGAAAAGAAGATAAATAACAGGACCAGTTGAAAGTAACGGGACATGCCCTCCTCTTGAGATAAAATAACTACATTCCTAGACAAAATAAAAATTTTTGTAACTAATGAAACTAATCAATGCCTATATTCTAATCAGGTGAAAAATAGTATATCCAGTCTATAGGTTTAGTCTATACTTTAAGTTTTTAGTAGGCCCCCACAGTGGGGCAGGGTTTCATGAATAAATACTGCTCTCCCCTGACCCTGCCTCGCTCAGGCTTTAGACATGAGTCCCCTGAGCTGATGCCAACACAAAGAAAATAGCCGTTTTCTTGTGGCCAGTGTGGTGTCTCATTTCTCAGATCCATTCTCCTCTCCCACAACAAAACCTCCACGAACTGCCAGCTGGAGTACACCTTTCCTCCTTGAACTTGTGGGTGTCAGGTATTTTGTCCCAACAATGAGAAAAGTAACATTTACTGATTATACTGTACAGTCCAATACTGTAGTTTTATGTTCTGTTATACATTACACTACTACCTGTTAGTATTACTCAAAGTCATCATGTTGGAGTTTTCTTTGACCACTTCTTTGTTCTGAATATTGTAATGTACTATATACAATTCCTCATTTAACAACAATTCATTTAACAGTCTAGTCACAGGAATGCAACGCAGCCATTAACAAGGAATATATATTTATATGTCTATCACCTTCCTCCTCCCTTGATGTCTCTCATTGCTTCTTGCCTGCCATGCCATGAACTGATTCTCCTTTGCCATGCCCCTCTGCCAGGCCACCCTGCCTTGGAGCCAGCTGACTATGGATTGAAACCTCTACAAACTGCAAGCCAAAATAAACCTCTGCTCCAGGTATTTTATCTGTGCAACAAAAAGTAACTAAGACAGATTTTGGTACGGAGAGTGGGGTTGTTGCTGAGACACTACCTGACCAGACGCCTCAGGAGCCTTTAGAACTGGCTTGTGGGAGGAGTTTGGAAAGGTTTGGAGATGCCAGCTGGAGAAACAGCCCTAGCCCGCTTTGAGCCAAGCTTGATGGAAGATTCTGGCCAGAGCTCAGGAGACCAGAATACTCACAGAAATGCAGCTGGTGAAGACCAGACTCAAGAGGTTTCAGTTGGGAAGGACTCAATTGGCAGTTGGATTTCAGGCTACCTGTGTTATGTTCTGGCAGAAAATGTGTCTACGTTTTGTTTATGTCCCGACTTTGCAAGAGACTGAGATTAAGGCCTGCGGACTAATTAATCTGGCAGAAGAAATTTCAAGGCAGTCTACTGTCGAAATGGTGCTATGGCTACTGTTGCGGACTTACAGCCAACTCAACATTGAGAATCAAGAGCAAACAGCCTAGCAGAATGATATAAAAAGTTTTGAGTTTTGCCAGAAAGGAAGCTCCAAAGTGGCCTGCAAAGATAGAGCAGAGGAGAATTTGGTTGCTAGAGAGATTAGCATTAAAAAGCCAACTACTTTCATCCTGGAATAGGACAACAGAAAAGATAGCCTGAGGGCATCACAAGAACCAGCAGGACTCCACACTTTGCAGCCTCAAAACTGCACCGGTGAAAGGTTTTGGTTAGAGAAAAGAACCCCAGGGTACCACGTTCCAGAATGGCAGCAGCCTAGGGATATTTTCCCTCAGAATTGCATTCACAGCACTCAGCAATCCAGGCACTTGACCCCTACAGCCAAGACAGAAGGAAGCCTGGCTACTCCTCCAGCTGGTAGCAGATTTTGTCTTCATCCATATGGTGCTTACTTTAGGCACATGCAGAATGCAAGAGTTGTGGGGTCAGGAAGACTTTCACTCAGACTTCAGAAAAAGGCCTGGGAGACCAGGCAGTGTGCCCCTGAGAGGGCAGTGGTGAAGCTGTGAGTGTGAATCCAGAAATGCAGTAGAGACCCCAGAAGGTTGGAGAAGCCAGGAACATGCATCATCTGAGGAAAGCCAAAATGAGTGAGCAAACCCAAGAGAGAAGCCATGAGGGCTACAATCACTGGCAGTACTGTAGGGGAGGAGCCACCCAAACCCTTAAGAGTTCATATCTTGCTACAGATTGCAGCAGGTGTTGGACACGGAAATATGGGATTTAATGTTCGCCCTGCCAGATTTCAGGGTTGCTTTGGTTCCATTCCTTTCTGTCTCTATAGAAGATTTCTACCTTTCAGAATGGGAATGTTTATCGTGTGCCATTGTATGTTGGAAGTGTTTAACTTTCTTTTCATTTTTTACAGGAGCACACAGCTAAGAGCTTGCCTTAGATCTCAGAGGAGACTTTGAACTTGGACATTTCAGCAATGCTGAATCTGTTAGGACTTTGGCAACTCTCAGAGACGAACTAAATGCCTTTTGCATAAAGGGATGCCCATGAGTGTTTTGGGGGCCAGGGGCAGAATGTTACAGTTTATATCTAAAATGTCCTCCAAAGCCTCATGTGCTCATAGGTGGGGCTTTGGGGGAGTGACTGGATCATGGACACATGATACTCTACAGCATTAGTTCACTGGTGGGTTAATAGCTGGGTGTGATGTCAGGTGGTGAAGAATAGTGGGAGAGGTGGATCACTTGGTGTTGTCTGGAAGGGTGTGTATACATATCCTTCTTTCTCCCTTAATGCTTCTCTCACTGCTTCCTGCCTGCCATGTTATGGACTGTTTCTTCTCCGCCATGTGGCCCTGCCTTGGAACCAGCCAACTATAGACTGAAAACTCTACAAACTGAGTCAAAATAACCCTTTTCTCCTTGAAGTTGTGGATGTTGGGTATTTTGTCCCAGCAATGAGAAAGTAACTAAGACAAGGACGTACTTGGCTCTTGATTTGAATAAACCAAGAATAAAAAATAAATTGTGAGATAACCAAGGAAATTGATCACTATTTTGTAATATTAACAAATTATCATTTTTATATGTGTTCACAGTATTATGACTATATTTTAAAAAGACAGATCTTCTCTCTTAGAAATACTGCTGAATTGCACTAGGAGTATTAAACTCTGTTCAATGCTGTGGGTTCAATCCCCACTAACACACGCGTGTGCACGCACACACACAAACACACAGAAAAGAAATATTACTGATTTATTTATAGATAAAAGAAAATGACTATTGGACTTATTTTAAAGTAATCTGGGTTAAAGAGAAGGGTGGAAATGGGGGATTGGCAGATGGAAGGAAATTGGCCACGTGTGAACATCTATTGACGCTGAGTGAGTGGTACAAAGGTTCATTGTACTAGTCAGATGGATGTTTACATGTTTGAAAGAATCCATAATAAAACTGTTTTAATTATGATGATTAAACTTATTCTAATTAGTTTAAATTTTCCTCCCACACTTGTATTTTAATTTTTACAACAATACTATGAAGTTCTGACAAGAACATTCCATGGGTTTTTGTAGTGGGATGGTGGAGGTTTAAAAGAACAGGAAAGAAGGAAGGTAGATAGCAAAAGGAATGGAGAAAAGTTGAACCAATAGAGGAGAAGAGAAGTAATTTCTGATCAGAGAGCCAGGCTCCGGGAGAATCAAGTCCCAAAAGCCACAGAGTTGACATGGATTCTGATTGGCCCCTTGCTTCCCCTGTGGCCAAGCTGCAGAGCTGAACTGTGACATGTAGGCTGGGGTCCCAAACTCTTGACAGGTGAGGTATCACTCTGCCTTGGCTCCTGTCCTGACCCCATGGAGTGCCACTTACTGTTGACATTTTCAAACTGCTCTGGATAATCCAGACCATAGTGTATATTGGGCATCAAGAACTGCAAGACTCTTTTTCACTTCCGAGACTCTTTTTAAAAAAAAAATTCCCAAGTACTTAATTTCCTGGATGAAGTTATTGAGGATATAATTAGAAGTGATCTTAGGTTAATGGTAACCTACAATCTTTCTCTCCAGCATTCCATAAAAATAAGTAGTAAGAACTTTAAATTAGTTTGTATGACATACACTTCTGTACAACTTTTTGGGGGGACAGGGTCTCGTTATGTAGTTTAGGTTGGCATTAAACTCACTATGTAGGTCAGGCTGGCCTCGAACTCACAGCAATCTTCTTGCCTCATCCTCCCAAGTGCTTGGATTACAGAGGTGCACTGCCATGCCAGGCTTCTATATAATTTTTTAAATAGACATTTTTGCCTTATACAGAGAGCATGTATATGGTATACCCCTGTGACACCCATCACCCAATTTAAACAGTTATCTGCGGCCATCTGGTTTTGTGTATGGCCCTGCTGGATTATTTTAAAACAAATTCCAAACATCACTAACATTTCCTCTGTAGAATTTCTGCATGATCACTTCTTTTTACTTCAGACTGATGGGACTGAGAGATGGGTTTCTCACGGATCTGTATAGTGAAGGGTCCACCCAGACATAACCAGAGTCAGATCTGAAAGGACAAGGAGGAGACGGGAGGTTGACAGAGGCTGCGGAGGAAAGAAGTAGCAGGTACCAAGGAAGCAGAAGGGCAGATTGGAAGCCCAAGCACTGGGGTTAAAGGGCAAGGACCCTCTTAGTCACAAAGGGGGCGAGCATCCATTTCAGAGCAGAGTGGAGAGGATCTGGTCCTGACTCTGTGATGGTCACCTGGGCCATGTCGTGTCACCAACCCAGAGCTGGCCTCAAGGGCACTGTGCCAAAAAGAGTCAAGGTCTGAGATCTTGCAACTTGCCCACTTGGAACTGTCAAAACTTTTATTTCCACCCAACTTGATAGAAGCCTTCTAAGCCATATTACACGCCTCTCCGCTTCCTTGAGGAGAGAGGTGCACGCAACGCCTTGTCCTGATGGCTTGAAGGCATTACCACCATGGCGGTTTCATGCTGGCCTCGAATGTGACTGCATCCAGGGGATTACCGAGACGATTTTACATACCCGCTGCTGAGGCAGACGGCCGTTTGGGTTTTCTACTTTCTGGTTATTTTAATAAGATGAGGTGGTGGTGGAAGGGATCATTGCATCTCTCTGGACTACTGTCCCCTTTTATAACTCTCAACATCTCTGACTGTAAGATCCACCTCCGCTCTGTCTCCCATCTCACTCTGTCTTCTTCTCACTGGGCTGTGAAGCCATATTGAACACCCATGTCCCCAGCAAGAGTAAACTGGCTGTGAGTGACAGTCCAAGGGCTCGCCTCCGAGTCAAGCGCATGGATTTTATGCTGTCTCTTTCAGGTCTTTGGAGGTTCTTCCGTGGCTCACTTTTTAGTTATTAGCTGAGTCCCAGACAGCAGAAGCTGCCGAGTGGGGATACACTGCTTCTGTGTTGTTCTCGGGTACCCAACACTGACTCTTCAAAACAGAAGCTAAATCAGATCTAGGCATTTCCCACCAATAATAGGGCAAGGTGGGTAGTAAGTAGCCTGGAAACATAGACACATCACTGTTAAACATCACCCAGAACCCTGGGTACTGGCAGAAGAAAATGAGAATGGAAATGGTAGCTTTTAGAAGTATGTTTTATTCAAAAGAAATATGTCTAACAACTTCGCTTTAAATAAGAATGTGTTCAACTACATGAAAATCAGTAAGTCTAGGAGCATCCTCTGAGGAAGTGGATGAAAAATGCTTTCCCAAAATGTGATATGGAAACATCAGCCCAGCACACAGAGAAGACGGGCAGCCAGGGGGCCACAGCTCTCCATCCTCTGCTGGAAGTCTCATCCTCCTCAGGTTGCTGGCAGATGGGCCCTGTATGGCAGGAAAGGTTTCCGAGATCCAAGGCAAAGAGCACTGTACTGACTCTCAGCCCTCATTGTGCAGCAAAATCATCTAGGAAACTATTTTTCAAATTTGACTTTCCTTATTGTTATATAATTTATATAAATTGAACACATGGATATTAAATGTACAATATTTAAGATCCTATTTTGAAAATAAGTTTCAACAAATGCTTTGTAACTATTACGGCTTGTGTCTAGATGTCCCCCAAAGCCTCATGCATCACAGGAGGGGCTTTTCAGAGGTAGCTGGGTCTAGGGTGTGTGATTCTGGGATTAAGGGTATAATGCTGAGATTGAGGGTATGTGATTACAATTAGTCCCCTGATTGGTTTGGCATAGTTCTGGGTGTGGTTAATGGGAAGGCCCACTCCGGGTGTATGTAGCACCACCCAAAGGGTGGGTATCCTGAAAAGGATAAAAGGAAGAGGCAGGTTGCTGCTGCTGCTGCTGCTTTGTTGCTACTTCACTGCTTTGCTACCTTCCTGCCTTCTGCCCACCATGAACTGTTTCTCCTCTGCGATGCCCCACTGCCATGCCACCCTGCCTTGGGGCCAGCCAACCATGAACTGAAACTTCTACAAACTGTGAGCCAGAATAAACCTTTCCTTCTTTAACTTTAGGTGTTGGGTATTTTGTTTCAACAAGAGAATAGTAACTCAGTAACCCACACCACTCTCAAGATGTAGGATGTATCCATCATTCCAGAAAGCTCTTTCTTCAGCACCCCAGTCACTCACAGATGCACCCACCTTAGAGGCAACTGTGTTGATTCCTTTCTCCATATTTTATTTGCGTGTTCTAGAACTTTATATGAATGCAATCACACAGTGGCACTTTTTTGTGTGATCTCACACTCAGCTTCGTGTTCTCAAAATTCATCCATTGTCATGTGAACCAATTGCTCACTCCTTTCTATTATGGAGATGTATTTTACTGCATGGATATACCACAATTTGTATATCCTTTCTCTAACTGAGGGACATTTGTACTTTTCCCAGTGTGGGGCTGTTATTAATAAAGCTGTTCAGTCCTTTAGTATATTTCTATTTTCATTTTTCTTAGAAACTTAGAAATAGTATTTTTGGTCACTGGTAGGTCTGTTTTACTTTATGTGAAACTGCTAGACCAATTTCCAAACTCATTGCACCATTTTATGCTCCTACTAGAAATGAGTAGTAATCTTTACCAACATTGGTGTTTATTTTTAAAGCCATTTTAGCCATTTTAGCCATTTTAGCAGGTATCTCAATTTGATTTTAATTTTTATTCTCCTAATGCCTAAGGGTCTTACTTTTTCATGTGTTTATTTGACATTTACCTATGTTCCTTTGTGAAGTGCTTAGTTTTATTCCTGAGTTGTAAGAATTGCTAGGATATGCTAGTCATAAATCCTTTGTCAGATATATGTGTGGTAAATAATTTTCTCCAGTCTGTGAGTGATTCATCTCTTCTTAACAGTAGTTTTTAAGTGTAGAAGTGTTTTTAAGAGTAGAAGTGTTTAGTTTTGGCCAGCATGTCTGAGCATGCATGAGGCCCTGGGTTCAATCCTTAGATCAATATTTTAAAAATAAGTTTTTCATTTTGATGACATCCACTTAGTATTTTTTGGTTGCCTCAAACATTCTAATGCACAGCCAAGGTTGAGAGACCCTGCACTAAAAGGAAATAGGAATTGAAAACTAGAGGGCACTAGACAATGGAATTCTGAAAATATAGTAAGGCAGAATCCAAATACACACAAGGAAAGTACTTAACCCAGCAGGTGTGAACATCTCTCCTCTGTGTCCATGCGGGAACATTTCAATGCCTAGGCAGAGAGAGAAGCATGCAAGGACAGGACCAAGACACTTTGACAGCTCTGACCTCAACCTGGGCAGTGTTCACACAGCACAACACACACCTGCAAACTTACATTCAAGACAAAAAGACGGACAGAGGGAGGCTGTGGCCAGGGCTCAATGATGGACCAAATGACTACAAGTTTCCCTGCCCTCACCACCCAGAAGCAGGATCTGCAGTACCTGGAAAGCAGAATGCATGGGGTTAAGATGGAACCAAGCTAAAGATGGACAGAGAGATGGTCAGAGAACCCCAAGTCACTCTGAGTCCACATCTCCAGGCCCCGTGAATTATAGCCCAGTGAATAGGAAGACCACACTGGAGTTCCTAAAAATAATGGAGCAAGGGTCAAGCCAAGAAAATCCAAGATGAGAAAACGTTCTAAGTTTCAAATATGGGGCCATCAGACACCGTCAGGTCCCAGCAGTGCCCAGCGCCAGCTGGGGCTGCGTCCCTGGAAGGCTGGGTGCGGTGTGGGCACCTGCCTCAGAACTCCAAGCCCATTCTACCCACAAAGGGCAGCTCTGACTACGAACCCAGCAGGTGTGAACATCTCTCCGGGCTAAATCCTGTGAATGATGCCCCTGCCCAGTCCTGCCTCCCAGCAGTATTAGCTTCTCCCACATCAGCTGCTGCAGATGACAGTGGCCAAGGTGATGACAGAGCAGTAGAGAGAAATGGGTACTTTTTACAACTATTAGAGACGGAAGTATCAGAAGTCGAAATGATAGGGCCCGGTAAATAAATTGGTTATAGGGAAACTGAAGGAGCAGGAGGCCCCTAGGACAGTAGGATTCTGGTTGGGACACTGGGTGGTTAGCACCAAATGAGTGAAGCACAGTGTAAGTTAAGGACAGAAAATCTGGCATCAGATCAGAAAATCTCCCATCAGCTGTGGGAACTAGACGGGTCCCATCCCTGGACTGCCCCTCGGTCTTCTCACCTCGACTCTGGCAAGATAATGGCTCCACGAGGCTCCCGCCAGAGTTGATCTAAAAGACGTCAGTGAGGGCCTGGGGATTTAGCTCAGTGGTAGAGTGTTTGCCTAGTAAGCGCAAGGCCCTGAGTTCGATCCCCAGCACCAATAAATAAATAGACAGATGACAGATAGATAGATAGATAGATAGATAGATAGATAGATAGGTAGACAGATATCACTAAGGCAACAGGTATATAATCCATGCTCTGTAAACTCTGTCCAGCCGTATGCAGAGGGTACCCTGGTCGAAGGGCCTTGAAATAGGAAGAGATCCTAGGAAAGAAAGAGTAGCTGTCATTTGGTGTTTGAAAGATCGATACGGGAAGAACCACCTTTTTCTGTGTCGCTCTATGGGACATAATTGAGATCAACAGGTAGAAGCTTCTGTGGTGGCAACACCTGTACATTCGCCACTCTCATCTCAGGCCACTTGTGAGGAGTAGTGAGCCCCCCATGGCTGGAGGCATGCCAGCAGAGGCCGTAACCACCTGCCAGAGATGACGGTCAAGGAAGTCCCACCGTGGGAGCCCGGGAGCTGAGAGAGTGATAGTTCTGAAACCAGACTGGTCATCTGAAACACAAGAAAGCTTTTCAAAATGCAGATTTCATGGACACACACACAGTCCCAAAGAATCAGAGTGGGCGTGGGGGCAAGAATATGTATTTTAGGGAAGTTCCCCAAGGGACCCTGCTGAGAGGCCAGGCTCGAAAGGCACTGGGTTATGACTTCTCTTTCTCCTTAGGCTGAAGAGTCTGTTTAGCCGAGTTTTGAAAAGGAAGCTGGAGTCAACTAGGGCTAGATTGTCTTTACAGGAAACAGAAGGGGGAAGAGTGTCAGCAGGTGGGGCCCCCACGTCAAGCAACGATGTGAACGCCTGGGACCCTGCTGTGCTCTGATGAAGCAACCCTTGACTATGTCAACTTTCTGCAAACAACCAGCATACATTTTCCTTGAGAACTGAAGTCACAATCTGTCCCCAGTAGAAACATATGACCTAGTCTATTTTTCTATAACTTCAGTCTTGGTCAAGGCTGGAGACAGAGACAGAAGTCAAGATGTTAGGGCCAGTGAAGAGAACAGAGGAAGGGGGCAGCCTTTGTTACTTTTTATTTGGAAGAAGATGCTATTCGGGTAGTAAGACACTTCTAAAATGTCATTAATTGTTTGTTGCTGTTGCTGATAAGTTGAACAGGCAGGAAGCAGACTTAAAATTTGCCATCTTTAAAAATTAAGGAGGAGGAGGAGTCCTGATGCCCAGAATGGGCGCCAGTAGTAAAGTACCAGTTATGATGACAAGTGCTGCCCTGGCCCTCCTCACTGAGGCAGCACTACCGGTCACGATCTGATAGTGGCGTCTCCTCAGAGCATCGTTTCCCAAGCTTTGTGCAGAAAAGAACACATAAGGAAGCCGAGAATGCAAAAGTACACAAATAGGTGTAGCCAGATAAATAGGTCTCACGCCTATTTTTTTGCTGCTGTTGATGAAATTAATGTAGATGCTACTGAAATCAATGAGACACACAGTTATCTGAAAGCATTACTGAATCCACAGCAGCTTTGCATTGCCACAAACGGTCCCAATCAATGAGTACCAAAGTACACATTCTATCGCCTGGGCACTCACCAACCTTTTCCAGCCGGAAACAGTGAGAGCCGAGCCCGATAGCTCAGGAAGGGCCTATCCGCGTTTATCTTCCTCCCATGCACTCTACAAATAGCTTTCCCTTCGTTTCTGTCAAGCTGGCTCTCAGGAGCAGACAGGAAGCAAGATGGGAGCACAGAGAGCCTGGAGGAGAAGAGCGATGAGTTAGCTACTTCCCACCAAGTGAAGACCCCTCTCCATTTTTCCAGCAAACAGAGAAATAGTTTAGTTTATTCAGAAAACAAACCAAAAGGGAAAAATCCTCTTTCTATCTGAAAAAATGAAGAATTACTGGGAGGAAGCATTGCCTGAATTATTCATTGCCTCAAAAAGTAATTATTGATTTTCTACAATGTGCCCTCAAGCAGTTTACAACACAGCAGGGGATGCCACCCTCAAAGGAACGGGGAAGGGATGTTACATGCGCCAAAAAGTTGGACACAGTCACTTATTGGCCCATATTATCTTAGATCGTGTACAATTTATAAACCTATTTCAAATGATGAATTCAGTACTGGCAAGTCCTGAAAATGATACACTCACACCCTGCTGGTCGCTGGGGAAATTGGTGCAGTCCTCTACCAAGCTATTTGACACTGCATTTAAGAGTCCTAAAACATTCATGCCCTTAATCTGGTAACTTATGGGAATTTTATTTTAAGGAAATAAGTCAAAGGAAGTTAGAAGTTACACGCAGAAATGTTTTCACCGGCTGCAGTTTGTAATACTGAAAGCCTGGAAGAAATCAAAAGGCTTAGCAATAGAGGAATATTAAAGGAAATACAGTAAGGCTATTCGATGAAATATTATGCAGCCATGAAAACATCCATAACGAACAACAGATACATAGCAAGTGCAGAAGACAAAGTACTGAATGGAAAAAATAGAGTATAAAATCATATCTATGTTGTAATGGTTGCTGAATAAAAATATTAACACCTATTAAGAGTGAATAAGGACAGAACTGAGATGTGGAAGAATCCAAATATTTGTTACTAGAACCTGTAGGTGAATGTTACCTACTTTTAACTTAAGAGTATGTTTACATCATTTATAAAGCTTGGGACACAGAAGTCTGAGCCTGGGCACAGAAAGGATTGGATGGCAATAATCATTAACCTTTCATCTAAACATGTCCTTCCCTGTATCATGAAGTTATCTTTCAACCTACACTCCAGGGGAGGGACAGAACTGAACTTATGGCCTGAGATACTACAGTCAAGGACTTTCACACAAATAAGGTCCTGTGTCTCTCTTCCAGCCTAGAAGGAGGTGCAAAGAGATGGCTGGCGTCGAAACAGTGCCTGGAGGGTTGCGTGGTTTGCCCAAGATCACGCCGCTAGTTAACGGTGCAGCTGGTTTTCAAACCCTGGGCTGATCAGTTCCAAAAGCCCCCTCCTTGACTCTCCACTCCATGCCCAAGCAAGCCTGGGAGAGGACGGAAGGGCGCCATCTGTGATGAGGGTCAAGTCGGTGTGCACAGCACTCCTGAGCCCACTTTGCCCTTGAGGTTTTCAACCTGGCTGCACCGTTGCATCATCGGGGGTGGGTTTTAAACTTCGTGAACAGGTACAAAATAACCATGTTGAATGTGATCATTATGTACACAATGTACCAATACATGTTCTTGGTTAAAAAAAAAAACAAAAAACTTTGTGATGCCTGGCCTCACCTGCCGACTGATCGAACTGATCGCGGGTGTAGCCAAGACAAGGGTTTCTCATTACACACTTCTGGTGATTCTTCCTGCAGTCGGCCCTGGGAGCTGCCAGGTTACACTCTTTGCATTTCCAACCATGATCCTGTAACCTTTCAGCTGGTCCAATAATTTGAGTTAGAACAACACTCCTCTCAGATGTTCAATTTTTTATTGTGGTAAAAGTCACAGAAAATTGACTGGTTTGGCCACTTTAAAGTATACAATTCAGTGGCACAAAGTCCATTTACATTGCTGTGCAACCATCACCAATATCTAGTTCTGGAATGTGTTTATCATCCCAAAGGAAAACCCAATAACCAGTCGTTCCCCATTCCTCCCCTGCCTCTAGTTCCTGGCAACCATTAATCTGCTCTCTGTCTCTGAATTTGCCTATTCTGGATCAAGGACACCAGATTTACAGACTATGTGGCCTTTTGTGACTGGCTTCTTTCATTTAGCATAAGGCTTTCAAGGTTCATCCACATAGTAGGTATATCAGAATTCCATTCCTTTTTACGGCTGAGTAATATTCTATTGTGTGACTATAGCATAATTCGTTTATCCATTCATCAGTTGATAGCATTGTGGGTTGTTTCCATTTTTTTGACTCCCATTCACTCTTCCCTTAAATCTGAAGTTTCTTTTCAGAAAAAAAGGCCTAGAGAGGGAAAGCTTCAGAAGTTAACAATGGAGACGAGTAGACCTGGGCTTCTCCAAGTGTGACACCACTGGGGTCTTTTAGCAATGCACATTCTCCAGCCCCAACCCAGATCTAGTGAGTCAGATTACGGGGCTGGGGTCAGCACCCTGTGTTCTAAGAGGCCCTCCAGGGGACTCAGACGCAGGCTCCAGTTGGAGAAGCGCTGGTGTAGCTGGCACCAGCAGGGGTTCCAACGCAAGGCTTGCCTGCTGCCTCCTCCAAGGTCTCAGCTGCCCACACTGCAGACAAAGCACTTTTGGGTGGAGTGGCCTCTGGCCCTGGGCAGCCTCCTCCGTGGTTCCTCACAACAGTGCCATCTGTCGGGATCCGAGATGCTCGCGCCACTGAGTTTTGCTGGTGCCTGAGACGCAGTTGACACAACACCCTCACGTCATCACAGCTCTCTGTAACAAACAAATACACGTTGTAAGAAAACAGATGCCACTGGAGGCCTGGATCTTAGCAGTTTACCTTGTTGAGTGTCTTATTTGCCGGGAACCGCCATCGACATGTTCATCACTATGAAACCATTGGCTGGACCTCCCAGCCTGCTTTCCGCTCCTCCTTCGGGCCTGCAACACTCCCTGCTCCTTTGCAATGGTCAGGACTCCTGCTCACCCTCCATCCTGAGGGCCACGGGTCAGCCAACTGCGTGTCCTAGCTCAAGCTGTCTCTCTTCCCCGTGACACCCTCCTACTCGCTCCCCGCTTGTCACATCCCACCCCTGCCTCATACTCAGCCCAACCTTACCTCCCTGTGGAAGCCCAGTGTGGCCGTCCCAGCCTGCAGCTGCTCCTCTTCCTTGTCCTTGGACACCAGTGTTCCCTTACTTAATCTGTCTGGCCATTTCCTTTTTGGGGATCATTTTTATTATACTATTATTTTGTTCTTACTTTATAAAAATGCCAACTATTCTGTAATTTCCAGTACCTATGATGTAGTGGGAAGGGCGGTGCTACGTAAAACCACAGCTGTGGCTGCACTCACACATTAGGGCATGCACTGTCTTTCAAGGAAGAAACACCATGTGAGCTTTGGCGGGACTTCATGGGGGAGAAAAGTAAGTTCTGGACACGGCCTGGGAAACAAATAGGGAAGGAGAGAGGAGCAAAATTCTGTTCTCTAGGAAAGCAAGTGGAATTTGGGGTTTAGGGGAAGAACAAAGCCCAAGAAGATGTGGGAAGCCAGGGACAAAAGCTGAACATGGTGGGCGACTTAGGTAAGGGATGGGTTGCTTAGCTTTCTCTATGGCCTGGGCTGTACTGTGGTCTCTGGGATGTGCTGTGGTCTCTGGGTTGTGCTGTGTGGGTCAAAGCAAGCTGTTCACACAGTCCAAGGCATAAAGAATAAAGGAACTGAGGGGCACATGAGCAGGGAGAGGGTGGTCACCCCCAGAACATTGACACCCTGGATCAGGGGACCATAAGCCCTCATGGAGGAGGCGATGGGACTCTACCAGCTGGTCTGGATAGAATGAGCCCAGAGGTTGGCCAGCTTATCACCTGCTGTCCACCTGGGATTGGTTCTGGGACCCACAGAATATCAAAATTCGGGGAGGCTCAAGTGCCTTACGTAAAATGACATAACATCTGCATATAACCCATGTGCATCTCACCTTGTGTTTCCAATTGTCTCTAGATACCTTACAATCCCAAATATACTGTAAACGCCATGCACATAGTTATTAAACTGTATTGTTGAGGGGATAAATGGCCAAGTGGAAAAGGCTATCCATTTACATTGCAAGTGCAGTATTTTCCCCAAACGTTTTCATTGCACAGTTAGTTGAATCCATGAATGTGAAAGCCACGAATACAGAGGGCTGACCATATAGTCACTCAAGGTCTACCAGACACAGGTAGCCCAATGCTGTATTTGGCCCTTCGAGAACATTCTGCTGGGGTGGAAGTGTTTCTTGTCAGAGAGTTTAGAAGGTCCAACAAGGAAGTAGATGTGTGCTGACTATCCTGTGAGTGCCATATATTCATTTTTTAAAAATAGCCAGAGCAGGAACTTAACTGCCTTGACACTTGTGCAGACCAAAATTATTGCAGCCTTGATATATGGAGAACTCCAGGTTTTCAATCACCCATTTGTCTGTACACTGGAGCACACTGGCACTGACTCTCTGAGATCAATCTTGGTCCTGCTCCCCTTCTGCCCGCCTCCTCTTCTGAGCCAAGGTCCCAGCTCCCTTCATTTCTGGTTGGCGCCTGTCCTGAGCTCCAAGTTTGTTGGTCTTAGTGTACTGCACCCCAGCCGATGAGGTACAACACACCACTTAGCCCCCTAGAACATCTGTCCCTCAGAAACTCGCCAAAGTTCACACATTATCTTCAACTACTGCTGCCCCAGAGCTGTCAAAGTTTAGCTGACTGGGCATCTGCAGGAAGGACTGCCACAGGCCGTCACCCACCAGCTTTCCAGAGTGGGCAGGCAGGGCGCAGGCTCCAGGGCTGCCTGCCTGTCTGAGTTTGAACCCTGGCTGGGGATCATACACTCAGAGACCTTGGGCAGCTCTCAACTGCTTTCTGGGCTCAGTTTACTTATCTATAAAACAAGCATGGCCATACTGCCAATCTCACCGGCATGTTACAAGACTTAAATGAGGCGACACAGGCAGAGGGCTCAGTACTCTCACCCAGAAAGCTCCATGAGCACCAGCTCCAGTCACAACACTGAGAGCACTCTGCCTGGACTTCAGGACGCGGCTTCTCGGTGGAACAGATTTGACTGACTTTAGCTGTGGCTTTTGCCTCTGTTAAGGGACAGCCAGGGACACTTGTCATTGGGTTTATGCTAAAGAAGTTGCTGGGGACACTGTTTACAATAGCACACAGTGTCCTCAGAAGGACCCCAGAGCAATCTGTCTGCCCCACCTTCTCCCGGGCAGGGGCCCCTGCACAGCCCACTGTTTCCTCTTACAAACACACGAAAGATCTAACAGTTGGGGTTTCTTACCACACCAGCTCCAGGAAAGTAAGGATTACTTTCTGGTAGTAGTTTTTGTACTGGTTTCATTCCCCGCTCCATTTCATGGTCCTTCCCCTTGTTTTCCACTGTTAAACCATTCTCTGCCTCGCGGAACCCATTATTAGTAACAATAACACTCCACCTGGCACCTCTGTGGTCCAGGCTTGGGCTAGGACCTTTACATGAACTCTGAGCAATGATCACCCCAAGTCTACGAGGAAGACATCACTCCCACCAAGAGCAAGAAATCTGGTGCCAGGAGAATGACGGGACCCATCGGCAGGGCCTGGGAAGTGCAGCCGGAGAGCTGGGATAGAAGCTGCACTGTCACATAACTCACGTGCTCTCCTGGTGATGAGCCATTGCTGTGTACTGTCATAAAGCCTTTAGGAGCAAGGCATGGGGGTAAATAAATAAAGGATGTCTCCCCTGGCTAGTTCTCTTACATACCTGGCAGCACTCTGATTGTGGTGTCTGGTGCTTCATAATCCCTAGAGGGTCCCAGGACACCCTGACCAAAGACAAGAGGAAGAGACCAGGGGACAGCAAAAGCACAGTGAATTCTGCTCCTGGGGCCAAAAGCATAATTTCTTCGTCATCAGCAGCCTTCCTGCATCTCCCAACACACACACACACACACACACACACACACACACACACACTCCCTCACTCCCTCTTGAGCACCGCTCTGTGCCTGTACCACACCACCAGCCACTCTAGGCTCTTGCCGTCATCCCACAGGGTCCTCGGGCTGCCCCCTGGATGTAAGGAAGCATGACACAGCAAATAAGACCCAGCCCCGGGGTCTCCTGACTGCCCTGGAATCCAGGCCTACTTCTTTGTGTACCTCAGTCTTCTCATCTGTACAATGGTGTCTTAGTCACGCTCTTAGTAGCTAGGACAAATACCTGATATCTACAGCTTAAAGGAGGAGAGATTTATTTTGGGTCATGGTTACTGTCCATGGTCAGCTGGCCCAAAGCAGGAAGGGCCTGGTGGATGCATCTGGGCAGAGAAAAAGCACTCACACTATGGTGGCCAAGAAGCGGAGAGAAAAGGAGGAGCCAGGAAAGGAGATGCACCCTTCAGGTCACACGCCCGTGACCTGCGTCCTGTGACCAGGCCCTACATCCAACAGCAGACTCACGTAAGATTCATCCACTGAGGCTTCTTTTTGTGTGTGTTGGGGGGAGAGTGTTGGGGATCGAACTCAGGGCTTTGCATTTGCTAGGCAAGCGCTCTACTCTACCACTTCAGCTAAACCCCCAACCCCAATTCACCTGCTAATGAACACAGCACCCCCACAATCCAATCAGCTTGCAAACACGGGAAGCTTGGGGGACACGCCCCAGAACTAAGCCACAGCAAACGGGCATGATGATAACACTAAGCCTCCTCCCAGAGATAACACAGTGTGCTACTGAAGAGCACAGAGCGGAGGCCTCAGTTGAATCCAGGCTCTGAAACACTCACTAAGACACCCTGAGTGAGTTATCTGACATCTAGGTCAGTTCTTCCTCTGCTACTTCAGAGGAGTACAGGGAATAAAATAAAGTCATAGTCTCCCTTTTCAGATGAAACTAACAACAACAAACAGACTAATAGGTGAGTCTTTTAAGTCGACATCTAGAAATTATCCTAAAATACTGGTTAACCGGATTTCCAGTCCCCAGACAAACAGAAGCAGCAAATAAGAAATTCTAAGGGAAATTGGAGGAACATCGCTATGATCCCCTTCCAAATTCTGCGTCTCAATTACTGATGTGCTAGCCACACTGAAGATTCCATGGATGTTAACACAAACTTTAACTTTTACTTTGGAATTATCACCATCAGATTGTGGGAAAACATTCTGAATAGTGAAGGTCCCTCAAGGAAAAAAGAGCTTCGATCAGTATCAATTTTTTATTCAACAATTTGGAGTGTCATCTTTAAGATGATGGCAAATAACTGTAAAACTGTGATTACATCCTGATTAAAGTTATTATGGGGCATGCAAAAAAATAAAGCCATAGGTATAAAATAATTTTTAAGTTATGCCTGGCACAGAGGAAGCACTATATTCAATGTTAACTATTACCATGATGATGATGATGATGATTATACATGCAAGGTTCCTATGGTGACTGGCAACGGATGTGAGCTATTCTCTCCTCCCTGATTCTCAAGCCGGAACCACAGGCAGCACTCTGGGGAACCTGGGTCTCCTTCGGGGAGGGCCAAGGCCAGAACTCCATGAGTACCTTTTTGTATGGAAAATACAGCACAAATCCTCCCAGCTCTCTGCCCTTGCCAAGCAAGAAGGGCGAGCAGGAGGAGGAAGACTCTGCAAACCATCACAGGTACGGCAGGGTGGGCTGTCAGTTTAAGATCCACAGAACCACACGCTCTGAATTCCAAACTAAATGAACCCCAAACTGAGCTCTAAGCCCCATGCAGAGGCAAACTAGCTCCAGGGCCTACTGACTGAGGCCAGGGCTGGCATGTAAATTCACAGGAAGGGTGGGAAAACACTCCTTTTCCTCCTGCAGGCAAAGCTGCACCCGCTCTCTCAGGAGGGGCTGGCTACACAGCTCCTTGCTACACCTTTCCCACTCTCTGGCCTCCTGAGTCCCATTCTCCTATCATCGTACCCTTGGGCGCTGAAAAACAGGCTGGGCGAATTAGAAATGAGGTCAGAAATACAGCCAGAAACATTTACTAAGAAGAGTTTCTAAAAAGAGAAAAAGAAAATCAGAGAAATAGAAGCAGGTAGAGCAAGAAGAGGAGTCTATGGTTTCAGGTGAAGAAAGAAATATAACAGAAAAAGAAAAACAGAGTGAGGACTCAAGAAGCAGGAAGTCATATTATGTTGGTTGTTTAACTTTTATTTTTAAAGTTTTTTAATACTTTAACTGATACAGAAAACCACAAAAGCTGTACATGTTAATGAGGTACCATGTAATGTTCGATGTAATATTTAAATCAGGTTCAACACATTTATCCCCTCAAACGCTGATCAATTCTTTGTTACTTAACCTTTATTAAATGCTCACTGTATACGCGCACGGTCTCACTCTTTGGCGTAGAAAAGGCGGGTGTTATGCGATCTTGATCGATTCACGGATGGGGAGACTATAGTTTTGAGAGGTTGAGGATTTGCAGACTTATTACTGTGCCCAGTGTGAATCAGGAAAGACTGGAAAAGATTCGGAAAAGACCCATAAAGATAAAGAAGGGACCTAAAATTCGAGATGTTGTCAAGAATTTTAAGTTCTAGAATTGTTGAGCACAGGAGCAGAGATGGTGAGGGGGAACTCTGTACTGATGCCCAGGGCCCCTTCCTCGAATCCCATCGTGTCTGGGAACGTTCAGGGATGTGGCTGAGGAAGCTGATCCCACCCTCCACTCCAGCTCAAGGGCCCAGCCGTAGCCGCACCATCCTCCACACCCTCCACAGCAGCCGGTCCAGGCAAGCAGCACAAGAACCAACTTGACCCATGAGACATGTTATATTTTCCGGATTTTTTTTTTTTTTTGAGAAATGTCTCTTTCTTTCCATGAGAGTTCTCCTCAAAGACGGTCCACTGAGCCTGAATTAGAAAGCATGTGGTCCTAAGTGGCAACAACTGGTTGCCTTCAAAGAGCCATTCTCCCTATCTTCTTGGGAATAAGAATAATTCCATTTCCAACTAGGCACATGTGAGTTTAACAAAAGATTCTAATTCCCACCCGTCCTTACAACTACCCTGCATGACTAAGTACCGGCCAATGAGTTGTAAGAAACAAGGATGCGAAGTGCTTTCTTTGAGTCTCCTCAAAAGTGAGGAAGCAAGGCTTTCTTCTGTCCCTTCCTTCTGCCTGGAATGCATATGTGATGGCTGGAACTCCAGCAGTCCTATGGACCTTGGGGTAACTTTGAGATGGCCTAAGATGTACAGCACCAAGTTAAACACCTAAGCCCATAATGAGGCGAAACCACTATACCAGCCCTGGATTGCCTATCTCTGGATTTATTTTACATGGAGGAGAAATATACTTCTGTCTAGTTACAGCCACTATCATGGTATGTTTTCCATCACACAGACTAATCTTAATTCTAACAGATGGACCCAGACTTCTGCTGACAACCATCTTGCAACAACAAAGGAAGCCAGACTTGGAGTAAAGCTGATATCACAGCAGCAGAGCAGTAGCAAAAAGAAACCAGGTCCCTGCTGGGCATGGCGACACCTGTAGGCTCAACCACTATGGAGGCTGAGGCAGGTGGATCACTTGAGCCCCGAGTTCAGGACCAGCATGGGCCACAGTGCAAAAACCTGTCGCTTTAAAACGAACAAAAAAAGAAAGCAGGTGTTTCAATCCATCACAGAGCTGCTGGGTCAAGCTTCTCCTAAGCTGACAGTTTTTGTGGGGCTTTCCAGTTACACAAACCAACGAATACACTTGTAAGCTAGCTTGAGTTGGCGGTTTTGCTACTAGCACCTGAAGGCATCCTCGTCGACAGAGTATTTCTTTTCCAGCGAAAGCAGACTAAGCACAGGTATATTTAGAGTGCACCTGCTTGCCCTACAATGGAGCCATCAACTGTATAAAGTCTGAGTGATTTTTAAAAATGACTTAGTATTTATTGAGCCCCTACTATGTGCCAGGGATCTGACATAAATGATCGCTCATCTGGGCAATAGTACTAGATGCACAAATTATGATTCCAGTTTTGCAGATGAAGAAACCAAGGCTCAGAGGTTGAAAATAGGTCGCCCAAGGTCACAGTAAGCACATGGGGAGGCCTGGAGCCCAGGCCCACAGAGGTCCTGCACCTGTGCTCTTGGCCCATGCAAAGCCCGCCTAGCTGGAATATTCTGCAGCTCCTGCTTCTTAGGCTCTGCTTTTGGCAAGCTAGCTGCTTTTCCTAGCATCCGTATCAGTCTCACCAAGAAGAGGGACCTGCAGCCAGGCGACCCAGCACATCTTCCTGAGGGGGACACAACTGTGTCCTCTTCTTCCTGCCCCCACCTGCTGCCTCTTGGAACTCTGTGGCTTTCGCTGATTAATGGCATATGTGGGCACCTTGACGGTTTCTTCCTCTTTGAGAGTGGACATAATAAAGACAGCACATGTCCTAGATACCAAATCCAGCTCTTTGTCGATCTTGACTGCAAATCAAACCGCCTCGCTAGTGTTTGTTCGTCTACTCCTAAGCCGACTGTTTGAATTTCCCTTTTAATCAAGAGTTAAAACTGGGGTTTATTCTCCCCAGGGACTCCAGGCACTGGAGTGGTGGGTGGGTGGAGCTCTGGTGTGTCCAAACTGGAGCTCTCTGACATCCCAGGCACCCCAGGTTCCAGGCCCTGTTTGCAGCTAGGAGTAGACACACTGAAAGAGAAAGACTTCTGCCTCACATTGGAGCTGAGGCAGATCATGTTAATCTGCTGATACATGACTCAGTATAAGCAAACACTGACTCCAAATGCAAAGTTACGTGAGTTGTACTCCTTGTGACTCTATGCTATCAGGAAATGATCCCCTTCTATTAAGTATTTTTAAATATTTCAGAATACAAGAAAAAAAGCCAGATATCATGTATAGGTACAGAATAAATGTAATGAATGTGACCATTGTATGTAGAATGTACCAATACATGTTCTTGGTTTAAAATAAAAAAATTTAAAAAAAGAAAGAAAGAAAGAAAGAAAAAAGCCAGATATATAAGCTAATTTTTTTTCCTCTTGGCCAAATTGCCATATGCCATTTTATTTGGATAAGTTATCACTACTTCACAGTCATCAGACGATGTAAGGCCAGTGAACATGGAATGTAAAGCAATATATGAGTATCGATCACTGATATTTGTTTGAATACTAATAACATTTTGTCTTCCTTAGTAAGCCAGACTCTATATATAAACCACCAGAATTTGGTTTATTGGAAAACTGTCACTAACAAAACAATATCCAAGCAAGTTTCCCAAACATATCAATTCTCTGGAGTGTTTACTACTGCCATGATCCACTTACAAGCTTACTAGTAGCCAGTAAAAAAAGCACCAGACATCTTTCTGTATCAAGGAAACAGGTTTTTCTCAGTAAAAGCAACTCAATGAGTATGACTGTCTTAAATACACTTTCTGTGTCTCTACCACAAGTGACAGAGCATTGCTGTATGTTCAAGAGGACATGCCGCAGACTGGCAAAAGACATACCCAATAAAAGATCACTACCCCAAATATACAAAGTACTCTTAAAACTCAACAGTGAGTATTTCTGCAACCCAATTGAAAATGGGCAAAAGATCTGAACAGATGTCTCATCGAAGAAGATATGTAGATGGCAAAAAAAGCATATGAGAAGATGTTCAATAGCATATGCTATTAGGGAACACAAATTAAAACAACAGCAAGATACCACCATGCACCTATTAGCCTGGCAAAAATTCAAAAACCCGACCATGCCACACGCGGGCAAGGTGTAGGGGAATGGGAACTCTCATCCACTGCTGGTGGGAATGTAAAATGGTTCAGCCGCTTTGGAAGACAGTTCAGCAGTTTCCCACGAAACTAAATATAGTCTTACCATATGATCTAGTTAATTGTGCTCCTTGGTATTTACCCAAAATTGTTGAAAAGTTATGTCCACACAAAAACCTGCACATGGATGTTTATAGCAGCTTTATTCATAATTGGCAAAACTTGGAAGCAACCAAGATGTCCTTAGCTAGGAGATAGGACCAAAATAAAATCAATGACAAAAAAACTGTGGTACATCCACACAAGGGAGTATTACTTAGCGCTAAAAAGAAAGAAGCTGTCAAGCTTTGGAAAGACATGGAAAAACCTTAAATGTATATTACTAACTGCAAGAGCCCATCTGAAAAATCTACATCTCATACAACTCCAACTATGTCATGCTCTGGAAAGGTAGCACCATGGAGACAGGAAGAAAAAAGGTGTGGTTTGCCAAGGGTCGGGGAGGCGTGAATAAGTGGAGCACAGAAAAGATTTTAGGGCACAGAAACTACTCTGAGTGATATTATAACGGTGGATAGGTGTCATCATATACTTGTCCAAACTCACAGAATATACAACGTCAAGGTTAACCCTGTTGCAAACTATGGACTTTGGGAGGTAATGATGGGCCAACATAGGTTCTTCACTTGTGACCAAAGCGTCACTTTGGTGGGGATGTTGGTAGCAGGGCAACCTGCTGTGTAGGACAAGGGGTAATGGAAACTCTCTGTACTCTCTGCTTAATGTTGCTGGGAACCTAAAATTGTTCTAAAAATAATGTCTAACAAAAATAGTACCTATTCAATAAACTCAATGTCATTAACATACTAAATGAACTACTGAACAGTGCAATGGTAAATTGTATGTATGGCAGTTACCAAGTCTTTACATATTTAGTTAAAATAGTTATTAGTCAGAGACCTTAAAAGTTATGACACGCAACTCTGCTTTGCCCATAGGAAAACATCAGAGTCTATTTTCCACGCCTGGGTCAAATAATCCACCAGAACCAAATCAGTTTTACCAGGTCACAAGAAAGGCTCAGCCACAGCCAACTCCAACCAGAGACGTGGCCATGTGCCTGCCTCATCCTGGGGCGGGCAGTCACAGGGGCTCTGAAAACAGAAAGCCACGCGCCTCCCTGGGCACAGTCACAGAAATAGACCAAGGAAGCTTCTGTAACCCTGGAAACAAAGCCAGACGTATCACTTCAGCAAAAAGGACAGATTCCAAACAGCCCAAATGCTACCAGATGTCGTGGTCAACGCCCCACATGTGGTGTTCACAACACACACACGACTCACGGGAGGTAGAAAGTGCCAGTGATCAGCGCCTCTGGTCTGAAATCAAAGCACTGAGTGTGTGGGAACACGGCTCATGCAAATCCTTTCTCTTCTGAAGCCTAGAAAGGTGTTGCCAGCTGAGGGCTCCATGCAACTACCAGCAGCTAAAAGCATAACTGAAAACAACCTGTCAGGAGAGTCATTTGACTGGGCCCAGGAGCTCCAAAGATGCTCCAAGTGAAAGGAGCACTCCAATAGCCCTGGACTTCAGAGGTTTGCATTTGAAAAGAAACTAAGCATAGAGCCCAGCTGCCTGTCTGAAACTCTACCGAGACCAAACTTACGATCTTGGCTTCTCTGGAAGGATCTTGAAAGGCATTCAGTCCAACCTGCGGCCCGGTGCAGGAATCACTTCTAAAACACACGTCATGGACAGCCAAACTGCTTAGAGGGACAGCACATGTCGTTCTCCAGAACTCCCCACTCCACACTGGACTGGCCTGTTGTGATACTTTTGCTTATTGTTAGCAAAAGCTGCCTCCATTTAACTGCCGAACCCTGGACTACACCCTCCCTCAGGAGGAGAGAAGAATGATCCTTCCTCTGGGCTCTAGCCCTTACCTGCTGTGTGACCTCCAGCAAGTTCCTGCACTCCTCTGCCTCAGCCATACCTGCCGCAGGGCGAGGATAACAGCACCTATCTCCTCGGGCAGAGATGAGGACATCTCGGCACTCTGCCTGGCTCAGGACGGGTGCCGCTCATAACCAGCTGGTACTGTAAGTAGCTGTTGCACACAACAATGCTTCTGGCGATTATAGAGTGGCGACTCCTTTACTGAGCTTGCAAGGAGGAGAGACTCGGGCAAGTTACTTTAAGTCAGCACTTGTCAACCTTTCTGTGGAAGTTGAGAATTGAGGGCTACCCATGTGAAGGGTTTAAATAGCAGTCACTGTTATCCAGGGTACACCTGGTTCCTTCTGCATCATCACTATTTGGGTGTGTCTTTACTCCTCTCAAACTCAGAAGAGCCCTTTTCTTTGGCACCAGCTCGCATCAGGTTCTATCCTTAACCCCTGACCTCTGACTTTCAGCAGGCTAAATCTGGCTCTGCCCCGATCGCAAGTCCTCAGTTTACCAATCCAGCTTTCTGAAATTACACAACAAAAGAGATGCTTAAAGAAATGTTTTGCACATTGCCGACCTTTGGTGGCACACTTGGGGAGCGTCTGAGGCAGTACAGTAAACCACATCTCAATTGAGAAGTGCTGCTGTCAGTAACAGGGTCTATTTGAGACTACTGTGGGAAATGCAGGAGTCCAGAATTTGAACCTCAAAGCCAAGCCTCCTGGAGACACAGCACGGTCCAGGAGCTGGAAGGTTGCTTAGGAGACCAGGCGGCTCTAACAACTGGGTTATATCAGTAAATAAAATTGCCATCTGTTGAGCTCTTAATATGGGCCAGGCACTATGCCAAGCATTTTACAAGTGTTAGCTGTCTTCTTTTTAAACCTGTTCAAAGTGTGGAGTGAAATACTCTTGGATTAAAGGGTTCAAAACAAATATACAGTGTAATGAACAATCACAAAGCAAACGCTTGTATAACTACCCCCCTCCTGGGTCAAGAAAGAGACCAACTCCAAGGGCAGCAGACCCCTGCTCAGAGGGAAGGATGTGCTGTAAAATATAAACTGTATTACATAACCTATAGTTTAATTTCGTGTATTTTTATATTCTAAAGTCATATGTTATGTATTATTTCTTGTGCTCAACATCGTATTTATATGATTTATTTATCCTCCTAGATATGCATACTCAAGGACGGAAATGTTGGGCTCTGGAATGTGCATGATTTCCGTTTCACCAGACAAGGCCAAAATGTTGTCCTAATGGTTACACCCATTCCATCCCCAACAGCAGCATACAGACTTCCTGTTGCTCCACTTCTTCACCATCAATTCATATTGTCAGATTTTTCAAATTTGGCAAATCTGACGAACGTGTATAATATTTTATTGCAGTTTGAATGCTTGGTTTTTGAACTTAAAGTGCACCAAACTGTGTTGTGTGCATGCACCTCTGTTTTACTTTTGTTCAACACTGGATCTATAGGAGTCATTCATGTGGCTGCATGTGGAATCTCACTGTACACTCACCTGAGCTCCCCTTCAAACTCCGAGAAAGAGGTCTCCTCAGCTCCAACAGGCCAGCCCCTTCACAGGTAGGCTTTGACAGCAGACCCCAGCATGGCCATGGCTCAGGCACTCTCCCAGCCTGGTCACTGAGGCCAGGCTGGCGACTTCCCGAGGACCTTCCTTGGGTAGACTGCAGGCATTAGGGACAGGAGTATGGGGCTGCTCTTGAGCAGGACTCTCCCCTGGGGCTCCACCTTCCAGGAAATCCCTCACCTGCTCTCTGACATCACTCATCCCCATGATAATCCCATTCCATCTGTGGTCCAGCTTCGTCACTCCCACCCAAGCCCACTCCCATCAGCCTGTGGCCTAAATAACTCTTTAGTCTGCCTACTCTGCTCCAGGACTGGCCTTCCCACCTAGTCCTGGCCACCACCACCCTCCCCCGGACTCCTGAAATAGCCACCATGTGCTCCTATTTCCCCTTCTATGCCCTCTCCCCAGTCTGTTCCCTGCACAGCAGGCAGAGGGGTCTGTGTGAAGCGCCAACCTGACCATGCAAGACACTGTGAACTTTCTATTGACTTTTCTCTTCTCTTGGAATGAAAACCAAAACCTGCAAGATGTACCATGGGTCTTGTGAGGTCTGGCCCCTGCCCCCCTCTCCATTTCTCCCTTGCTCTCTGCTCTGAGGTGTTGGTGAGGCCTATGGAAAGGCAGGGCTCTCTCCCAAAAAGACTTGGCACTTGCTGTGGACACTGCCTGGAAGCCCTGGTCACCCTGCCCACCTGCACAGCAACTTCAGAGCTCGGCAACTCCAGCCTCATTAACTGGGGCTCTGTGAAATTCCCTGCTCATCCCTGCTTAATCATTCTCTCCACTGTAGGGCCAAAATGGTTCATTTAAACCACAGCAAGATATTATGGTCTGCTGCCTCTCAGGCAGGCAAAGATTAAAATTATTGATAACAGCTGATGTTATTGAGGCTGCAAGAAAACACTCTCTCCTTTACACGCTCATTCACGTTCAACCCGAATGCTAAGAGATACAATAGCGCCTATGATTTAACTTATTCATACTCTTCGACACACTATTCCACTTTGATGGATTGATCCTTTATATACCCACAACCTATGTAAAAATATATATGCATAGAATAATTTTCCTTGCAACATAGTTTATAATTGTGAAACCTGGAAATAATATTCTTATCTATCAGTAAGAGATTAGTTAAACTGCAGCACATTCATAGTACAGTCTGTTATTCAGCTATTAAAAGGAATGAAGGAGATTTCTTTGTATTCATGTGGGATAGTCGAGATATATTAAGCAAAAGAAAAAAAAACAAAAACAAATTCAGAGGGGGCTGGGGATTTAGCTCAGTGATTAGAGTGCTTGCCTTGTAAGCACAAGGGCCTGAGTTCGATCCCCAGCACCACCAAAAAAAAAAAAAAAAAAAAAAAAAAAAAACAAATTCAGAGGACTATGAGTCCATTTTGTGCTTTTAAAGTATATGATATGTGAACTTTTGAAAGTCGGAGAAATGTGCTAACATCTGCTGACGGTGTCTCTGGGAAGGGGAATGGGTAGCTGGGGCATTCTTCTTTTCTATGTTACCTATTTCCATAATATTTGATTTTGCTATTTTATTACTTTAAAATAATTTTATCATCTGAAAAAAGTACAGTAAAAAAAAGACAATAATTACCCAGTTAATTCCATCATGTCTATCTGGAAGAAGCTCCCACTCAGTGTTACCTCCCCGAAGACCACGCTGCGGCAGGGCCACTCATTAGACACTTATGAATAAATGGGTAAGTGAATGAATGAACTGCTCCTATGATCACATAAACGTGGTGCTCACTCACTACTCTGGAAACAGACCCCTGGCCATCTCTCCCCAACCTTGAGTTGTACCCTAAATGTTAAAACGACTGTAAAAGTACTTGGCCATTTTTGAGTCTCTTCCCATTTTTGCCGATGCTGAGCGCTGGGTCTGCTCGGTTACCACCCTGAATTTGGGTTCCCTTTCTGACTTAGGCAAATCATTTTGCTGAATCCTAAATCATATTTTGTCCCAGTGGAATTTCATCTGGGGGGTTTGTGCAAATCTGTTAAGGTATTTTAAAACCTAACCCTTGACTCTAACCAAATACTGTACAAGTCTTACCAGAAACTTTATGTTACTCACACACTTGGTAAAAAAGATTTCTGTGTTTATGTCCAATTTAGTTACAGGAGGGGGCATAAGACAGAACCCTGAGGCTTCCATGGGAGCTTGCTTTCTACATGGTTTGGAGAAATCTGGTTGTAATAGTTAGCTTTCTGTTCCTGTGACAAAATACCTGAGACAAACAACTTAAAGGAGAAAAGATTTATGCTGGCTCCTGGTCAAAAGTTTCAGTCCCTGCTCATCTGGCTCCATTGTTTTGGGCCTGGCAGGGACACTGTCTGCCTTACTCATAGCTCCTGTGCCTGGAACACTGCAGTAGGTCACTCGCTAAACATTTCCCAAGTGAATGAAGAAATACAGTTGGTCTGAGATCTGAGACTCTACTTACCTGGACTGTCTTCTAGACCCAGGCCTCCATTTTACCTGCAAGCATGGTGCTGGGGCTACTGTAACAAGTGTCCACAAATTTGCTCTCTGACAGTTCTGGAGGTGAGAAGTTTGACATCAGCTTTACCGGGCCAGAACCAAGGCCACACCTCCCTGCAGTGGGTCCACGGAGAGTATGCTCCTTGCTTCTTCAGCTTCAGTGGCTACGGTGCTCCGTGGCTCATGGCTGCCTCTTTCTCATGTTTAAGGACTCTTCACCTTCAGGATCTTGCAATCTTTCTGTGCCCCATCTTTACATCTTCTTGTCTTCTGTGTGTGCCACAAACTTTCCCCCAGCCTCCTTCGTACTTCAGGGTCCACACAAGGGCATTCAGGACCCCCTTGGATAATCTAAAATAATCTCTCCACCTCAAGACCCTTAACCTAATCGCCTTTGCAAAGTCTTCACTATGGAATGTAACATTCATGGGTTTCAGAGATTAAGACAGGATGCCTTTAGGGGCCACCATCAGCCTCCCTCAGATGTCATTAGTGACTCTGTGAGACGCCCTTGCAAAATCAAGATATAACACATCCAGGATGTCTCTTTCTACTCTCTGGTAGGGCCTGCCACACGGGAGAGCTTGGCAAACACTTGAATGAATAGAAGGAGATATCCTGTCCTACCATCTTCAATCCCAGACCTCAAAAAGAGAACAGAATGGACTCATAATTCCTTTGAGCTAACCAGCTTCCCTGACTCAGATCCCTCAAGAGCCTGAAGCATTGGGCACTGGGCCGCTTGTCATTAGTGATGGCCATCTGGTAGAGTCAGCTCTGAGGATATCGCCTCACGAGGACCCTCCTCCTACCAGCAGCTACTAGAGGGGATGTGGTGCTGAATGGGCAACAAGACTAAAAGCTTACTTACCGGTGAACTTTGCACACTAAAGAGATCTGGGCTTGGTCCATATTTGGTTTCTTTCTCTTCCTGGCAGTCTGAGGAGGGTCATGTTGTAGCTAACTTATTCTCTGGTTTTTGCGGTATTGAAGAGAAAGGTGGAGAAGAAGGAGACCAAATGACACTGAATAGGCAGTAGAGAAATTCATTGATGTTCTCCGAATTGAGAAGTCCCCTGATGCACTTTGTCTAAAAGCACAGGGTCAGTCCATGAGAGACACTGTTCCCAGACCCTGGGTCGGGGGCCCAAAACTGCACCACAGACTCAGTGCCATGCTGATGGGAGCAGGTTGTTCTACTCATTACACCTGTTTCTCTTTAATAGTTCCTGGTGAAGAGCAGGACCTTTGGCCCCATCCCTGGGCCCCCACCCAGGGGTCCCTGTACGAAGTGGTCAGCAGTGGGGTTTGATACCCTGAGACTGCCCCCAGGCTGGACCCTGAGTCCCTACCGCTCAGCACTGGGTGCTGGCACAGGTCACCTGGCCTCAGGTGGCACTCATCCAACCCACACTCTGCTCTCCACGGTCTCCAGACCTCCCTCCATACCATTCAACAAGGACTCTGATGGAAGGAGGAATGGCAGTACCAAAGGGACTGACCCGAGGTCTGTAAGCGGGATGCGTTCTCTTTTCCCACTGCCCCTGGTGTAAACAGAGTGGGCTAAGCAGGCACAGGAGACCCCAGTGACAGAGCTTTACAGAGAAAGAGCCTTGAAAGCTCACAGGTGGTTCAACCCAGCACACCCAGTGCCAGGGCCTAGACACCAGGTCACCCACAAAAACCCTTTCCAGCTGGCCCTGCTGGTGGCTTGCTCAGCACAGCCCCCTCCAGGCAGTACCACTCCACAGAAAGCTACTGTCTCTGGGCAGCTGCAACAGGCTGGGGCATTTTCTGGACTATATATTAGAATCTTGGGTTGGTGTCACGGTTTTCTGAGAACACAGCAGTTCAGTCACAGCATATCGAGGGGACAATATGATTCTCCCTGCAAAACATCAAAACAAACTAGTCCCTTCCAACTTCTATGAGAACCCTCTACAAACGAAAGCATGCATGTTTTGTGGTCGAGGAAAAGAATGCACTGCACCAGCTCTTACTTGCAGGAACTTGCCTGTGAATTTGGAAAGTGACTAAGCCCTCTGCAGAGACTCGGAAGCAAAACTGATACCACTCTCTCTGATGTCCAGGCTGCAAAGTTTAGAATGAGGTGCTCAACAGGGGTTGAAATCCTTGGAGGAGACTGCAAACATTTCACATGTTAATTTTGTTGAAAACCTGGTCCTTTAAAAAAATACCTAATTCCATAAAGGAACAGACTGATAGATATAATTACAAGAAAACAAATGGCTTCTGAATCCACAGATTCACACACAAACATACACAGAAATCTATAAATAGAAGACAAATAGCAAATTAGAAAAAAATCTTGCAACTTATAAAGGGTTATTTTAATATGGAAGTAGCTCTTACTATTCAATACGAGAAAGAGAAACACTCTAAAAGAGGGCAATTTACAAAAAAAAAAAAATACAAATCATCACTAATTAAAGATACAACTGAAAACAACCAGGACATGAAATTCTCTCAGAATGAACATGAGAAACAATGGTCAATACAGTATAGATGGGGTCATGAGGAAATGGGAATTCTCACACATTCTAATGAAGTTTGGCATTTTCAAAAGCTTAAATGTATATCCCCTTTGATTTGGCCGTTTCATTTCCAGAAAAGCATGTTTAAAAATCATTAATGTAGGGGCTGGGGATTTAGCTCAGTGATTAGAGTGCTTGCCTTGCAAGCACAAGGGCCTGAGTTCGATCCTCGGCACCACAAAAAAAAATAAAATAAAATAAAAATAAAATAAAAAAAACATTAATGTACATAAAGATTTAACTACACAAAACATCCATTACGCCATTGTTAAGAATATACTTAAAAATTGAAACAATCTAGGGGCTTTCTGCTCTGAAGCCCCTACCACCTCATCATAGCTGTCTATCCTCTTTCTTTTCCATCTTTTCTCCCCAAATAAACTGGTTTTTGTTATATGAAAAAAATTAAAAATAAAA